>UELX01005200.1:0-14616 GCA_900480035.1 Eupelmus urozonus | reverse complement strand
TATGGATATATTTGTGCGATATATGGGCAAGTTTCTGTACGATATATCGGATTCGCCCCGTGGCGATATATTGGCGATATATTGGCGAAACATTGGACTTACATGGAAATAGTAAGCCAATCAATGGCCGATGTATCGCCCAATGTATCTACCATATTTCGGCGATGGTAACTTTTTTTTCGCGGGATCAAACATATATATAAATTTTTGTATCGCTTTAATTAGTTAACAATTAATAACAATAAATAAATGACATCTGAAAGTGGTGGGGTAAGATGCCACATTGGTATCGAAAAAAATTAATTATAGCAAAAAACTTAAAAATAACAAAAAATGAAGCATTTTTTTTGAGTAACGATAAATATTATCTTTCACTACACTATTTTCACTTCAAAAATAAATTTTAAGAATTTAAGAAATTTTTGTAGGTAAGGTACCACTTATGCAAAATATATATATATATATATACTACATACATTGTCGCATTTTGCCCCAACACTCCATAAAAAAACAAAAAAAAACAAAGGTTAAACATTGAAAATTTCATATCGGCAGCAATTAATTTTATTTTTCTTTTAATTTAACATGAAAATAAAGTCAGAATAAAGCAATATTTTGACCACATAATAAGCTAATCATAATGAGTTTTAAAATCGAACTCCTATGTAAGCATAGAAAATATAGCCAAGTGGCTTCTTCTCCAGATTTACCTTACGGGATTGAAATTTATATTGTTTGTGATGATACAACTCAACTATATACCAGCTACTTTATTAAATTTATGAAAAGCAGGAAAAATCGAATTTCTTTGACTTCTTTTTTATTACTTTAAAAACTTTTTTTTCAATATTATTTGAAATTAAGAAGGTTTAAGAAATTTCACTATAATTTTTCTATTTTTGATATTTCTATATTTAATGATTCTTTCATAACTTTTGGCAAATTAATTTAATAATTTATCTAATAACTACTAATAAAAATTGCAACATTAAATTTTTAACTTGAAAACAAATTAAGTTTCTTTTAGTTCAAAATTGTAACGTTAGAGAAAGAAAAACGCAAACAAATCTGAAACTAAAAATTTTAATATAACTGAAACAAGAAAAGCTTACACGAACAGTCTTGAAGTAACGCTATCACTCGTAGCGCGGCATGTTTTAATAAAGCTGCTTTCAATGAAGCCTACTCTTCTGATTAAAAACCTGGCTACAGTATAGTTGGTAATGAAGAAGTACATGCAAACAAAGTAAATTTTTCCCTTGGACATTGTTTGCAGCGAATCTAGCCGTGGGAAAAATGTCGGACTTTATTCCCTCTTTAGATTTTCGCGAAAATGCATGAGAAAAGAAGCAAGAGATTATTAAGGAGCCATCTGAAAAGCTCTCTCTGTTTATTAAGAGCAGAAAAGCATAGGTAGAGAATAATAAAAAAAATGTTTTGTTGCAGTGATCTCTACCGGTTTTCGCCGACGGGCCTCATGCCCCCACACCCCGGCCTGAGTCCGCACGCGCACGCGCTCGCGTCGCACGCTCTGGTCTCCTCCGCCCCCAAGGCGGATCACTCTACCTTGGATCACAATCACAGGTGAGCCAAGGCGCGAGGAGCAATTCCACCGTAACGACTCCTCGAATTATCCCTTATCCCTTTATCCCTCATCCTTCATGCCTCGGCCGACCTGCCCCGCTCTCAAGCACTGCACCTACTTCTCCTTTTCTCCCTTCCCACCTTATTATTTTTCTCTTTCTCCTTCCTCCTGACCTTCCACTCAAATTACCTGCCACTTTCGCCTCGTTCTGTCTGCACGTGAATTGTCCGGATCTTGCACGGATCGAGTCAAATCGGTTTTTTTTTTTTTTTTTTTTAATGGTGTTCTCATGTTGCTTGTCTTACCAACTCGCACTGGTTCTACTTAGAGCATTGATAATTTTTTTTTCATCGTCGATCATAACTACTAGCTATATTAAACATTTCCGACTTGTCAAAGCTTTATCGATCGGTCAAGATTTTAAATTTAAATGCTTGGCTGCAGAATGGCACTTGTCCTTAATCCAGCTCCAATCCTTCCATAACCTGCAGCCATCTAAAGGAAACTCAAGCTCACTACGTATCTCAGAAATTGTTTCGTCGACCGTCCGTCGATAAGCCACCGTTGTCACTGTGCTTATATATATAATAGCGAGCTTCCATTCTCTCCCCTCGTCCTGCAGGCAGCCTTTCCACCCCCCATAATCCATGACCGATAAAAGAGAAAACTGCTGGCACATCGAATCTGCAGGAGGGGAGCGCGCAACCTGCAGCGGGACAGGGGTTGAAAAAGCCAAAGGGCCAGAATTGACGTGTGGCTATATACCATAACAGCGTAACTCGTCGCGCGACTGGCAGCCGGCTGTTGTTGGCATCGAACGATAAAGAAGAGGACGCTCAAGTTTCAAGGGCAACCGCACGAGGGTAGCACGCGGCTCGAACTTTAGGGGCTGCTCTCGCGTGCCAGTTTATATACATGCGGCCGCTCTGCGAGCGAGGCGCGCGCGCAGAAGAAGATAAAGACACGGATATATAGAGTGAGAGGGAGAGAGAGACAGGGCCGACGTCGTCGTTGCGGCGCATCAACGACTCTATAACTCTGATCGAATGCCAGCAGCCGGCATCGCGCAGACAAAACTCACAGGGCGTCTGCGCTCTGCTGTATGCACCCTCTCTTTCGCCTCTCTCTATCTCTCTCTCGCTCTCTGTCCCGTTCTCTCGTCGCGCGTATTGATCATTACCCTCTTAACCGATCTCTAATTTCCATTAGTGCATCTCGCGCCGAGCGCAGCTATTAGTCATCTAGGCTTCTCCAGTCGTAATAATAGATTGACAATTAATAGAGGCATGCCGAGCAGGAGCCGGCGAGCTAGAGAGAGGGCCTGGAAAAGAGCATCGAAATAAGAAGCTTCATAGCTCGAGGAGAGACGAGGGGGATAATAAAATAAAAAGAAGAGATAGCTAGGGAGAGGGAGAGATATAGAGCCGGAGCCAAGGCAGAGGAAGGAAGGGTCGTATAGAGAGAGAGGAGAGTGGGTGACACAAGTGTCGAGCGTGTCGTCGCTCTCTCGCGAGCCGTCGTATAGGTCGTCGAGACGTCGACGTCGAGCCTCGTCGCGTATAGAATATAGAGAACGGCGTCCTCGCGACGGCAGCGCCGCCTGAGCGAAGCCCGCCAAAAAAATGGCATTTTCATCCCCCCGCGCGCGAATTATATACTAGGCTCACCCTCTCAGGCTCTCTCTATCTTTCGCTGTGTATGTGTGCGGGGAGGAAACAGACGCAGTTATAGAGGGAGACAGGAAGGCTAAGAGAGCGAGAGAGCGAGCTCGCGGCCCCAGGGGCCGAGCGAGAGAGAAAGAGAGAGAAAGAGAGGGAGAGATAGAGCGCCATGAATTGCAATGATGCACCCGCCGCCCAGCAGCGCGGATAATCAATCGAAACATCGCTCTCGAAAGATATTGCCATGGCGTGGCGGTGGCGGCGGCGGCATCACGCTTACGACTCGCTGCCGCGATTCAGATTGCGACGGGCCTAATGGAGCCATTAACGAGCGGGCCGCCTACTTGCAGCGTTCATCCAGCACTTGTCTCGGCGCAGCTACGGCCACGGCGACGAGCACGACTACTACCGCGCTGAGCACGACGAGGGGATGAAGTCGAGGAGAGCAGCGCTCGTCCGAGGACAAAGAGCCCTTGCCCCTTGGGGGGAGGACGATGAGCTGTCTCGACGACGGCTCCTGCCTACCGCTGCGAGACACGACACTTGCTGCTGTTACTACTGCTCCTGCTGCTATTGCTGCTCTTCTTACTTCAACGACCATGACGGATGGGAGGCTCGAGTGCGACTCGCGCTTTTTGCGACCTGATGTGCTGCCGCTCAAACTCCTGCTCGGCACCTCGGCTCTCTTATACTCTCGAGTGTGCCAATGCCGTACTCCTTGCAGCCAATTACCATTGTCGCCTAAAGAGACGACTCGACTCTGTCGGAGAATTTACCGCTGCTGCTGCTGCTGCTGCTGCTGAAGGCTCCTTTGTTTACATTCGCTCGATGCAGCCTCGAGAATTCCACGCCGATATTTCAGCCGCGAATCTGTGCTTATCCTCCTTTTAAGGACTCACGACATTGTCATTGACAAATACTTATTTGCCAAAGATTGCGACGATGGAGTCGGATATTTTGAGGACAAGTCCAACTCTTGTGAAAAACCGGCGATAAGAATACGTAATATAGTGTCAAAGCTGTGAATGACAGAACTGATTTATAAGCTTCCATGGCAATGGAGCCCGAATGCCTGGAACCATTGAACCTAGTCATAAAAAAGGATAGCAACCCCAGTGAGCCCGAAATTCTTGAGAGAAATTCAACTCCAGTGGAGAAAACTGAAGAAGATAAAATAGAGACAAAAATTGAAGACAATATGGCTATACTGCAAGATGCTGTAAAGTCTGCAGAGTCAGGCCTACCTGCTACCGATCAAAAATTTCTTACTGCTCTCTATATGAGCAGTCTCATGCAGATGTCTAATGCTTCTGCACTCAGAAATATATCTCCTAGTCCTTATAATGTGCAACAGAATTTTATGCAGCTTCTTGCAATGGTAGAAGCAAGGCATCAAATGTGGCAGCAGTTGAGCTGGTCGGTGCCTCCTAATTTCCTCCGAAATCCTGTTGGTCTACCTCAACCTTACTATGATGGATCTCTAACTAATCTTAATGAACAGCTGTGCAATTCTCCCAATTCCTTGCTGACATATCCATTACCCTCTGCGAAACCTGAACAAACAGAACTTGATAATAAACAAACGTTTTTCAAACGGTATAAACATTTCATGAATCTCTAACTTGTTCACAATTTTTATACTAACAAATTACTTTTATTTTTTAGGTCTACGATAGAACAAAAAAATTCTACATCGTTACCTGCTGAGAACACAAAAAATCAAGATACCGGACAACAAAATAATCAAGGTAATATTTTTAATACATACCTATTTTATTTTACTTTTTTTATTTTAACTATTTCACTACCTATTTGTAAATAATAAGTTTTAATTATTTGGATGATTAGATTTGAGGTTACTAAAACCAAATTTGCTTAGAAACATAACCTCTTTTTTTTGTTTTTTTTTTCTAATCTAACAGATTAGAAACAAAAAATTGTGAAAAATATACAATAGTGTTTTTTTAATTATCCAAAAAAATAAATTATAAAAATTGATGTAACAAACTTTAATTAATTCAACTCAAAATTCATAATAAAAATAATGAAAAAATAAAGAAAATCTGAAACTAACCCCAAAATTTACACTCTTACAGATAAAAAGAAACCACACATAAAAAAGCCTTTGAATGCATTTATGCTGTATATGAAAGAGATGAGGGCGAAGGTAGTGGCAGAATGTACCTTAAAAGAAAGTGCTGCGATAAACCAAATTTTAGGGAGAAGGGTAAGTTAATCTAAAACTAGTTAAGCAAAGTTTAAGTTTACATCGAGGCATCGAGTATAAAACTTTTCACTATAGTTGCTATATAGTCATTCATGTGTTTGTAAATCAGCCTTGATGTAAATATAATGAATTAATTTTAAAATCAAATTTTTATGTATTATATTAATTAAAGATAATGAGTCTTTAGAACCTAAATGTACAAAAATTTGATTTTACAATTAAGGCTAAAAAATTTAATGGGTCTTGAATCATAAATAAAAACGCATGAAATCTAACACTTTAAAAAAACAAAAATATAATAAAGCAAAAAAATGATTTTTTTATGCAACTAACCACCGTGAATCAATATTATTGCACTAATAGAGCATTGTAGGTGGGATCTAAGGAATTGAAAAAAATAAAAACAAAGGGGAAGCTCGATGCATTATCCAAAGCAGTAAAACGGGAAGGTCTAATCTTAAAAATTAAAGGGTTGAATTAAAATAAGAAATTTAAAAGAAAAAAGTACCAAAGAGACGTATTGTATTTGTGGCAAAAATTGAACGCTTTTGGGGATATGTATACACAGTGGCATTCGCTAAGTCGAGAGGAGCAACAACGGTATTACGAAGCGGCCAGGCATGAACGCCAATTGCACCAACAACGATATCCCGGCTGGAGTGCCAGGGATAACTATGGATACGGCAGCAAGAAGAAGAAGAGGAAGAAAGAACGGTCCGCGGATCCCACCGGAGGTACCACTTTCCAGTGCTAGAACAGCAGGCCCTTAATATTCATATATGCATATATATATAAACTCATATATGTATATATATATATATACATATATATAATATATATATAATCACTATAGTTTTACCTGTTGGTTCAATTGAAACGATCAAAGTCTCTGTGCGCTTCTCTTTTTCGTTGTTTCAGTTCTATTTTTCTGTACTCTCTTTGATGATGACGGTAATGACGAGACGGCTGATATATACTTATGTATACTCACGAGTGATTTGCATACTAGCAACTATGTGGGGCGCCTCATTGCAACTATAATGTACATGGCGCATTGCATAACCAAATTGAACGTGTACTTTAACTTAACTAATTAATTAGTCTCTCAATGTACGATTGGATTGGATTGTCTGTGGGGAATTTAGTGGAGCATTCAAAGTTATTACATCTCTCTTCTATCTCTCTTCTCTACCGCGTTCTGTTAAAAAATTGCATATCTGGCCAACTCCCTAAAGCGGTATTCGTCGAATCAGTCGAAGAAAAAAAATGTGTTGTTTAACATGCCTATAAAGTAATTTTTACAAGTAGAAATAGTCTTACTTTTAAATAAGCTGCCTCTTATTTTACGCCAAAAGTCGAAATAATCGGCTTTTTATTAGTTGAAAAATCAAATTTAATAACAAATATACAGAAACTAATTCAACTTCTTTTTCACTCTAAATGTAGTTAATTGCTTTTAAAACTGTGCGTTTCTGTAAATTCGTTATAATTTGAAGAAAAACGTACGTTCAGGAGAAAGTTAAAAGCTGCTTGAGAAACATCTGCGCTTTTGATTGAACGGACAATTATTGTAGTAACGTTTCACAGGTAAAAGACCGTATAGTGATATAAAATTTGCAGTATAGGCATATGACTCTAACGTTTGCATGAGTTAGTTTATTTTTTTTATTCATTTTAGCAGAGCACCAGGCGACGAGTAGAAGGCAAGCGAAAAGGCGCGACGATTCTATGTATGTCGCCCCAGCTCTGTTATTATTCTTATTTTTTTTTTTTGCAGGACCTAACGAGTTGGCACGAAGAAAGAGGAAGAGATGGCATTGACAAGCACGGTAACAGCAAAGAAGCTTGAATTGACGCCTCTTTATCTTTCTTTGCGCACCGTTATGTTGTTCAGGCTACCTGTATACAACTTTAGGAAGTTTATGTAAATGGGCTGGAAAAAAACATGCCAAAAATATCTAATTATAAAACATAGAAATTATATATTAAAGTGTCGCGCGTGGCTGGAACAATTTTAGGCTGTTCTTCTAGCACTTGAAACGGAAAGTAGGGACCCCAATGTCTTAGTGAAATGCTGTTGTATACCTTAATGAGTAAATATAATAGGAAATGCAATTATAACAATATGCCAATGATATATTTAACAAAAATAGAAAAAAGCCTCTTTTTTGCATAGTCACATTTAACTCGAGTAAAGACAGTTTACAAGCAGTACTTAATGAAGTTTTAATTATATAAACGGGTGGCGGCAGTAGCATTAGTGGAACTTTTTGTCTTGATTGCCTTGATTAAAAAGATTAAGAAAAAAAAAAGGAAAAAATAGTAGAAAAATAAAAAAAAAAAAATCTTAGTTACTTGAGTCATTTGTAAACAAATCTGTTTTTTCTAAAAGAAGTTTATGATTCTATCTCTCTCTCGGTAGTGGCACGCGCTAGGGCGAGATGAACAGGCCAAGTATTATGAATTGGCACGACGGGAGAGACAGTTGCACATGCAGCTGTACCCTGACTGGTCTTCCCGCGCAAATACCAACCGAACTAAGAAGAGGAAGCGCAAACAAGACACAAACAGTGATCCTGGAGGTACTCACAATGCCTCGCATCCACACGTTCTTTTAATTCAATACTCCTCCCAATAATCCCGCCACCCCACAAGCCACCCCACCCCGCCCTCGTCCAATATATTATATACTGTTATAATTATATCAATATATTGATTTTTTTTCTATAATTTATACTTAAAATGTTATAAATTACGTATTATATACCTTTTACACTATTATTATTATTATTATTATTATTATATACATTATGTTGCATGTTTTCCCCGTTTCGGGGGTTTTGGGTCGATATGTATATTTATTATTATATATTATATATTTATATTATATATTTACATACATATCAGTATTTCGCATATAATACACCATTTATATATATATATATTAATCGTGCGTGAGCGTGTGTGTCTCTATTCTGCTACTGCGCGCACACCTAGATGATATGTTGCAAAATATGAAAAAAAATAAAAATAAAAAAAAACAATGGCAATATAGATATATAATGAACAACAGTATATAAATATTTTCTTGACAAAAGTTACTATTCAAGTAATACACGTGCACGCACGCGCACATGCATATTATACTACATTTATTATATTAATTATTATACGTATACAACTTTGGGGACGCTGGCCATCTTGCATTTTACAGGGACCTACTCCACGCAAATCAGACAATCCTGAAGCGTTTGATTTTCTATTAGTATCTTTTATGCTCTCTTTTTTACTCACTCACTTTTTTTTCTCTTTCTTCTCTCTTTCGCTCTCTGTCTATTACTTTTATATATTATACATGTATTTCGTTCTTATTTCTAATTTTTCATGTAAGTCTTTATTGTATTATTTTTTATTCACTCTACTTTACTTTCTGCCTTTTTCTATCACTCTATTTTTTCAATGTCTCTCTTACTATTTTCTACTTTTTATAATCGATTATGATGTTCTTTCCTTTGATCGTTTCAATGCTGCCTGTTTTCCTTCAATTTTGTTTTCCATTCTTTTTGATTTTTGTTTTAATTTTATTTTTATTTTTCTTTATGTATTTATCCATGTAGACTCAATAGTAATTAATATTTTATGTTATCTATTTATCGCCAATTTACCATTTCCTCACCGCGCACACAGCACCTGCTCCTTTACTATCCTGTATATTTTTAAAGGCTTTATTCACATCTCAAACTTGGTTGTATGATTATATTTCATATCTTTTTTGTACACTTAAAGCTTATTATATATTTTCTCTGCGAAAAGCACAACATGTAGTTTATTTAATCTGCTTGAGCACTTTTCCGAAACAGGTTAAAGTGTGTTCTAAAGAATACTTTTAAAACAATTACAAAGACTAATAATAATTTTCTACTTCTTTAGAGCACTTAACCAAACAATTTTTTTTTATAAAAGCACTAAAATACTGCACGTTTATGTTACAATTTTAGTTTGATTGTTTGATTTTTACCGGCTTTTTCGACGCAGGCTCTTCCTTAAATATTTTTATCTCAGATGTTTATTTCCTCCAACCAAAGTATGCAAAATCTTATTGACTCTTATTAAAAATATTTTTGGAAGATCTTGATGTAAATAAGCAATTTTAAAATCAGTCTAAAGTACGGGCTAAAACATTTTATAATTGTAATTGCAGCAACTACCAGTAGCTTGTTAATATTCTTCTTGCTTAAAAAACATGATCACACATACTGTTATTAAAGTCACAAACCATCCTTTCCAACCTTTGAATGACATCCTATTAAAAGTACAATCTCTATTCGTAATAACCCACCTCTTTCTGTTCTTTGCAACTTTAAATTACAAAAAGTAAAAAAAAAACTATTTTCTGTTATCTTATCAACCTAAATACACGATCAACACTAAACAACAAGAGTAATTTTAATACAATATGTTTTGGATTCCAAATGTTTAGTGTTGGTCGTCCTTGCAAATTTAATTCGTGGAATAAAAAGCTAACCGTTATTTTTGTACTTGTAGGTAACAATATGAAGAAATGCCGAGCAAGGTTCGGACTCGATCAACAAAGCCAGTGGTGCAAGCCTTGCAGGTATGTCGATTAGTTTACGAAATCTTGGTGTTTTTAAATTAAATATAATTTAATTGTACACGCACTTGATCAAATTTATAATACTGTGATATCAAATTAAGTGCGAAAACTCGCAACGTTTTTACTCTCCTTTTTTGAATTTAAAGTCGCGTTTTAGAAATTGCAAAAAATTAGTTTGACTACAAAATGAAACATCAGCAAATGTATGTTAATATATTCACAGATGAGATTTATTTTTAAAATGATTTTGCATTCGCAGATGTATCATTTCCAGTTTAATTAAAATAACGTAAATTTAAAAAAAAGGAAATAATGTATGAGAATTGCTTAGAAGTTTTCGTCATCCACATGTACGAAAATCTTTACACGAACTTTAGCAATAAAATAATTAATAATATATAATAAATAGATAAAACATATAAATCACAGTGTAAAAGATATTAAGCATAATGTGCACGGGGATGCAATCCATCAGAAAATGTGTCTTCCAAAAAAAATAATAAATACATCTCTGTCTTTCCTCACCTTGTAATAGTAACGGTCAAAATTAAATCGCGCCTTTTCTATCTACTGCTTGTAAATAGTAATGTTACTTAGATGCAGAGCCCATAATATTTTTTCACAGTAAAAAAAAAGTCAGGTTGAAGCATGTCGAATGCGCAGAAAGTTTTAGATTTTCTCAAATTTATTCACTTCGATTTGATACGCTTTGACCGGATCACTCAAAGGCACTTCTGTACTTTGCCCTTGCAATAGCAATGCACCTTTTTAGGGATGTATAAATTATTTATTGTATAATAATTTTATTAATGAAATTTTCTTCTTTTAGTGAACTCGTAAAGATTTAAATAAAAGTTTGAGTTGTTTCGTCCCTAAATTAGGTTTTCAAACATCAGGTATTACTATTTAAAAAAGGGCATTGAGGAAAATATGCAAATGTAAATTGTAGACAGAAATAATAATAAATGAATGAATATTATGATTTAATAAAGCTGCAATCTTCTTTGAGTGATCAAATGACTTTTTTAATGGGCAGTTGGTACACTCTATCGTAGTCTAATTTGCAAGGTATATTAACTTGTATTATCCACAACTAGAGCCACTAACTGCTGTAATGATTCGTATTTACGTATATATATATATACATCTCGATCCTCTGATCTGTAATAAAAGGTCGCAATTGTAATAATTATCAGTCGAACCGAGCGTGCGCAAAGGCCCACTCTTAGTCCCCGGCTCCCGTGCTGGGCTTGTGAAATGTCACGGGGAAAATGTCATTAAAGGGGCGTGATAGCCTATATAGGATCTTTAGAGTACACAGTTAAATTCAGACTACGAACTTGATGAACGCCGACGGACGGACAGTTTTGGGAGACATATTTTCTGATTAACAGCATTTCTCGTACGTGTGGTTGGCGATGATAATGATGCTGATGCTGATGATAATGATGATGAGGAAAGAAAAGCTGGCCATAGCATCAAAATGTGCGTGATGAATGAAAAATACAAATGCAAATACAAATAAGCGAAAAAAAACAAAAAAAGAAAAAACTAGATAAAAAAAAAGAAAAAAATGAGGATACTACATGTTGGAGCGCCCCTTTAATGGCTGGTGGTTGGTTTTGGCAGCCCAGTGGAGCATGGAGCGGGGATGGGCATCCACGCGAGCATAATCCATCACGGTGTGGGGAGTAGCGCGGGCAGCGCTGGTGGCGGTGGGGTTGGGGCCGGCGCTCCTGGGGCCCAGCAGCAGCAGCAGCCTGGCGCTGGCCAGCAGTCCCAGAGCGGCCAGGCCCCGGGTCCGCCTAACCCCAACACCGCCTCCAACGCCTCCTCGCCTCAGCAAGAACCCACTTATGTTAATCTCTAGTCAAGCCTATCGCCTCCCTTCTACTGCAACACTTCTTCTTAAAACAGTGGTCAGTCCCGACACTAAAAGCCAATTCGGGCCCTTACATTTGTTTAACCCAAGCACACCATCGCTTCCCTCGTTCGAAACGCTGCCCGATTATCAAAAAACTTGCTGCGCGTTTTTTTTCTCTTATTTTTTTTTCTTTCACTTTTTCCTTGCGACGCTCTTTTCTCTCAGCTCTTTCTCTCTTTTTCTCTTAGTGAAATCTCGGTTATTAATCGTCAGCACGGCGGCACGAGAGCGGGGAAGCGAGGGGCCCGATATGCTCGCATTGTTTCTCATTGTTGTGGCTCTTTACGGCTTATTATATTCTTACTTTTTTTTTCTAGTTTTCTTTCTCTCTTATACTCTATACTCTTGTTTTATTTGTTTTTTGTTTTTTTTTTTTACTTTTCATTTCTTACGTCCAAGTTTAGTTTCAACATTTTTTACTCAGTGTTGCCCTTAGCATGGCTGATATTTACATATATTTATCTATTATATACATTTATCTATATTACATGTTTTTTACGTTCATAATCGTTATGTGTGTGTGAGTGGATCTATAATGTCGTGCACGCACATAACCATTTCGGCTGTTTCTCTTTATATCTAGAATTTTATAAAAATTTGATTTATTTTTTGTTACTTTAATTATATACATGTCATATATACATATACATGCAGTTATATCTTACATCAATATGGCAATTTATGCGTAATTTTTTTCTCTGTTTTTTCTCTAGCATGGCAATTTGTTCGTTTTATATACCATTACAATAATAACTATGTATTTTTTTTTTTTTTTTTATTTTTTATCCAAACAAATGATGTGTATTTAGCTAATTTATCTAATCTTTTTACATAATTACGTAAATCCATACATTTAATATAATAAAGTAGTAGCATATATACATTTATATTGAAGAATGACATAAATCGCCGCGCGCAGGAAGCATCTTTTGCTGGAGCGCCGCATGGACCGTGCGAGCCTAGTTTTTTCTCGACTTATCTGTTACTACTTATTTTCTACTTTTCTCAAGATAATAAGCGTCGAAGTAAGCACCTCTAAGGATCGCACTTGATCGCGACGTCGATTTCCGCCTGGGAGATGAATAATGAGAGCCAATGGCAGAGCGGTGAATAATGTCCCGACTGCATTGCCGCTGATATGATCTTTCTTACTTGCGTAATAAACAATGAAAAAACTCTTTTCTCTTGTTGCCTTTTCTTTTTTTTTTTTTTTTTTTTTTTTTTTTCTATCGTACACATTATTATTATGTATACTTACAACTTTTGTGCTTGCTCTCGCCTAACACGTTACGTATATAATTATAGAGGTACATGAAAGCCCTTGTATCCCGTTTTCTCTTGCGTTTCGCCTCTTATTTTTTAAAGCATGGCATTTTTCCAGCGAGTGATTATATTATACATACTATTAATGTATATGTCGTATAAGAATACATGTCATGATTTTGGTTGTTAATGTTGTTTTTGACATTATTTTTAATCTTATTAACGGAGAGACGCATGACACATAATTTTTACAGTAAAAAAATGAGACACGTATCCCTTAGTTGCGCCAAGTACATTACATTATATGTAGGTATATATTATACATATATATATCTACTATAGCATTGTAATAGATAGGTGCACGCATGCATATATACATACATGGATAAGAAGCATTGTTGTGTGTGTGTATTCATGTGTACACTAGATGATAAATTTGTATTTTGATTTTTTAAGTGTGTAGGTCGTCTATATATATATATTTATTTCTCTACGCTGTGAATGATGCGCGCAGTATAAATAATTAGTGAAAAATAAATTAACAATAGGCTGTGCTTTAATTTTTCCAGGCGTAAGAAGAAATGTATCAGGTACATGGGGGAGGGAGGAGACGGCGACGGCGACGGCGAGGCCGAGGACGAGCACTCGGAGGACAATCTGGGCAGCGTGGGCGAGGCGGGCACGCCCGAGGACGACGAGTCCCTGAGCAGCCCGGGCGGCCTCTCCGGTTTATCTAGTCTGGCGAGCCCATCGCTGGTGCTGCCCTCGCCCTCGAGCCTGGCCAGCCCCTGTCCCCTGACGCCCCCAGTCCTCGTGGGGCCAGCCAGTGCTCATCAGCAGCAGCAGCAGCAGCAGCCTCCGGCGCCCTCCTCGGCGGCTTCTGCAGCGCGCCCGCTCGAGCAGCAGCAGCAGCAGCCGGCGACGCCGCATCGCAACCCGGTCGGGACGAACCCCCACGACATCAACAATCCGCTGAGCGTGAACCAGCTGACGGGCCAGTGCATCAAGACTGAGCCGGGCCCCCAGCCATCCAATCCCGCGATAAGCGTCACGTAGCCCCGGCTGCAGCTCGCAGCTCGCAGCCTTTCTGCTCAGCGAAGCGCGACGCGACGCACAAATACTCAGGACCCGAGTTGTCCTTCTTACGTTGTGATGCCAATGACTGACCAAGTCATGTTCCTGTGCCAGGTACTATATGTAATTCGATTAGGAGTCGTCCACATACGCGGACTTGACAATTTAGCTCAAGGACCTCTATTATTATTAATATTATTATTATTAATATTATTATTAATATTACTATTATTATTTTTATTATTATTATTATTACCGCTATTACTA
>UELX01005199.1:0-14617 GCA_900480035.1 Eupelmus urozonus | reverse complement strand
GGTAAGGTGTTGTCGGCACTCGTCTGCACCTCGTGCTGAACACCTTACCCTAGCTAGAAAAAGCTTACTTTCTCCCCTTGTTGCACAATGTACTATTATTTAAAATTTTATATTAGTTAATAATTTTATTATATTTATTTATTTATTTATTTATTTATTCAACCAAATTACAACGTAATATTATTATTATTATTATATTATATAATTTTTTTATATTTGTTAATATTATTCAATTGGAGAAAAAAATTTGTTCGGGCTTCAAGCAAAAATAAGACAGCCTGCTAAATTTTCTCAATTCCTTTTTTTCAGCAGCATATTTTCCATTTAATGTAGTACTTTCTGTTTTCTTTTAATACAATTCGGAATCTATTTTTAGACACAAATGGACAATAATAGAATTATTTAGCGAATAAGCCTTCACAACCAGATAAATGAGACCTTATGTGCTAAAACGGGGATCATTTGGAATTAATAAGACCTATTAATAACCTGCATTGTACTCAAAGGGGGAATCTGTACTTGAGCCTATAATTGCCCGGCAGCTCTTTCAGTCGCTTGACTTTATATAACGAAAATAACGTGATGGACAGAACAATTAATTAGGTCTATTTATACATGCATCTGCTGTCACGTTATGAATACCCCGAGTTGTCGAGTGGCAGCCGACGCAAAGGGGTTGCTATTACATATTACATTTGTCCTAGCGATGTTTCTCTCTCTTTCTCTCTTCTCCCATCTCTCTCACTCACTCTTTATATCTTATGTATTTGTGGACTAAAATACATGCGACAAATCATGAATCTTCTAATGATATCCATGTAACCAAGCCCTTTCTATTTATGAATCACGCAGATCAATCACTATATATTTAAGGTATTTCTATATCGCGCAAACAGTTTATGTTAGTTTTTTTTTCAAATTTGGCACGGATAAACAAAAAAAATATATAGAATATAATTCTAAAAGCATGCACTTTTAGAATTAAAAATTTTTGCTAAAGAATAAAATATAAAGATAACATTTACTTTTAAAACTATACAGATGATTTTTAAAAGAATATTACTTTTAGTCTCTGTCTTATACTTACTGTCCTTTTCCGTATTCCACAAATATAGCATTGTTCTGTAGGGGAGAACGGAACTAGTTGACACATAATTAATATTTTAATTTTTTTTATATCTCCCTTAGAAAGTTAAATTTGTGCATGACAATCCTTGCATTTATCAAAAGCCATATGTTTTATCTACAGAATATCAGCTATTACCTATAACGCTACTATTAAGTAGTTTAATACGTATATAATTGAACTTTGAACTCGAGGTGTTAACCAGCTCCGCTCTCTTATTTATTCTCTACTCACCTATAAAGGCTACGTTGTTAACCCAAAAAGCACGTTAAAAGTAGCATTGATTCGCTCTAATGCTTTATTCCCGTGATTGTGGAAATTAAGTACTTTATCCCCTCTTTTGCGGGAAAAGGAAATAAGAACATTATTTCCTCTTTTGCGGAATAGTTATTTGTGTGCGTGGACGTTTAGGCACGAGTGAAGCGCGTGCGGAAAGTTTACACGAGGTCAGAATCACTTTATCGCTCATGTATCGTACATAATTTTTCGACACGACGTGCGGAAAGCTTGTTTTAATGTACGCATTTCCGACGAGGCGTGCGGGAAAACGAACTTCCCGCACACCGTGTGGAAAATAATAGTACATTATGCAACAAGGGAATAAAGTCGATTATTCCTTCTGGTGATTACTGCAGCAAAACCACTCTCGCGGATAACCTACGACTTTGTTTCCTTGTTACATAATGTACTATTAAATGTTTTAGTTTATTTTATTCTTACTTTATGGCCATTTATTTCCCCGAAAAAAGGGCATATAGTGGCATATTATTCTCGAAAATCTCGAGGAAGAAAATAATGGTTAGGATATCATTATTTCTCTGCTAATGTTTCCATGAGAACAAATAGAAATATTAAAAAAAAAAACAGATCGCGCGCTTTTCAAAACTTATTGAGTTTTGATTCGATTCATTCGATTGATTCGCCGATTGATTTCGATTATTAAAATTTCATGTGATTTTTGTTTTTCGAAGCTAAATTTTAAATAAATTATTAATAATTTAACAGTAGTTATTCTATTTTCATTTTAATACTAAATCCTAAGTAATAAAAAATATATGCATCAAAGGTTTAGAAAAAAATGGTAACTGAAAGTTTAAAAAATCAAGATTTTTACTGCATCAGCTTCAAAGTAAAATAATAAAAAGTTAAATAAACATTTAAGCAATGAATAGTATTTCTTACTTCGGTCGATAGGCCAAACGCGAGAAGTTGTACATAAAGAACACCTAGGCACGGGTTTTGTATCCTTGGCACCGGTAAAGTCACGAGGCGGCGAACGTGAGTGCACGCGCAATCGCATCTATGCTATACACTCTCTCGAGTTACTCAAAATCTCACGTTAAACGCCCTCCCCATAATATGGTTACCACAAGAGACTGCAGGCTAAGAGTGAAAGGTATACCGCACTTTCGTGCGCGGCCGCACGTGTTGCTCGGTGTACTTATGCCACGCGCGAGTCAGATCTGCAAGTTTATGCTGCTCTCGATGTTGCCCCAATTAATTTAGTTTTTCTTTTCTAAGCTTTATTAATTGTAGTTAACTCATCGGTTTTCGTTTCGATGATTACGCATTTTAGAAGGATTCCATCTCAAAACATGCTGACTGACTCTATATCTTCGAAAACTTCGGATTGAAGTATAATTTCATATCATCAAAGTTGCAAGTAGTAATACGCGCTTTTAAAAATTATTACCATATTTTAAATTTTGAATTTTGATTAAATAAAGAAACATACATTAAGATAAATTGTAATTAATTCGCGTGCAGATTATTAATTTATACACAATATACTTATTATTACTAAATTAATCTTACTACCAAAAACAAAATGAAAATAGGGAATGATTAAAAAAAGTCTTTTTCATTTTTTATAATAAGTGCAATAATGTCTACTTTGTTTTTTCTTTTCCTATAAAAAAGTCATGACCGGATTTTATAAAGCCAAAATAAATACCTTTTAATTAGCATGTTGCGCGTGTGTAATGTTGAATTTGATTTTAATTATAATATCATTAATTATTAGCATCATTGCTTTAAATAATTTATAATATAAAAATAATAATAATATTTAATAATATACATTAATAAAAAATACAATGTTTTTATTAAAAATAAAACGATATAACCCTTGCTTTTAGTGTGTAATGTCTAAGAGTAAGGCGAAGTTATGTTTTAATTGCCAAAAGCATAAAACTCTTAGAAACTAAACAGTGGTTATTTTGCAATATATTATTATTATTAATCATAAAATAAAACAAAAATTAGGACGTGTACCGCGTGCCTTTTTTACTCCTGCTCGCAAAAAGTAGAATAGTAGATCTGAAAGAATAATTTAAATAAATACAGAAATATAGATACAGTTGGTTTACATATTTGAGATGAAATCCACTATGACTATATGTATTTTGATCGTCTTCTTATAAGGATGATGTATATAATGAGCCTTATTACAAGCAACATGCAAAAGAGAACAAGTATTAATTATTATTGCGGCTGTCTTTTGTATACTATTTTTAATAAACTTTAACATATTTTCTTTTTTTTTCATCGCAAATATTAATTTATTTCCTAAAATATTAGTTGTAAAATGTTTGCGTTTATTTGATAAATCGTAGTAAATGAATTTATCTATAAACGGTTTAATATTTTTAATTCATTGTCATGTCATTGTTTGTCACCTTTATACAACTCCAACTTTATTTTATTGCAGTAACGGCAGCTCGAGGAACAGCAACCGTTCCGCAAGTATCTGTTACCATGATGGATTTCCTTCAACGTTCGAATCACGGTGAGTCAATCATTGATTTTTATTTGTGATCATTTGAGCTTTTTAAAAAAAGAGTGTTTTTATATCGCAAAAGTTTCTTTTTTTCTTATTTTTTTTATTAATATTCGAAAATGTGACAGAAAGTTTTCGAAGTAGCGCATTTCAGTTTTAAGTAAGGCATATCTAGGATACATGAAGCGACTATATAATATGCTAAAAAGTCTTTCGTAACTCTAAAAAAGATACACATTTTGATCTAATCAACGGTTTGAAAAATGTTTTCGTATATATATTACATTATCACGAAGACCTGTTAAAACTGTTACGTAAATAATAACATTTTTTAATATAAAACAAGCGAATTAATCAGTATAAAAATAGACAAATTGGAAACTAAACAAAGTGTAGATTTACTTATAATTTAATAGTCGTATTATTGCGTCTATTTTACCTTAAATACTTAATACTTTTAACTATAATGTATTGTACAGTCACGTGTGTGAACACGTTGATGGACGTGGGCTAACACCGCACCCACGTAACAGTATTTAAAAAGAATTTTTTTTTAACCTTTACTTGGCAGTAATGTATAAAAATACATTGAAAAATAATTTATTTATTTAATTGTTAAATTTAAAATGTTACGTTACTCCACAGTAAACATATTCATTTTCGTCAAAGTCATAAGTTTTTAAAAATTTACTTTGAACGGTTTATTCAGAAAACTGTGTGAAGAATTCTGTAACATGTAGCTTCTTTGCATGGTTTTTGTGAGATTAGACGATGGGAAGTCAATCAATCCTTTATCTAAAATATAAGAGCTGTAAATGATTATTCCTCCATTGCTTTACAATTTTTCTAGGAAAAACTATTTACTGCAGTATTTTTAATAAGATCAATTTGATTCTTTTTCTTAGAATCTTTCGACATGCAAGTTTTACTTTTATTTTTTTTTATACAAGTCCAAGATTTTAATATTGTACCTAAATTTGTAATCTTTAATTTAATTCTGGCCAAATTTTATATTGCTTCGTTTTCTCAATAGAGTATCTTTTACATAACATCATAAATAAAAGTTTTGATAAAATACGATAGTTTTCGGTAAATTTTGTAAAAAAATATCTATTTTAAAAGTCGTAAAGAAAATTTCAAAAAGGTCTTCCACCGTACTCAAACACCTGCAGCTCTCTCGAAACAATTCAGCTCGGAAAATTGATGATAAACATCCGACCGCGTCGCAGCGCGACCGTGAAGCATCGAAGCGCCAGAAGCCGAGGAGACTTGATCGGCTCTGCGGCAAAGCTATATGACACAACTTTGCGCAGGCTTCTTTCGTTTCGCGAAGTGCGCGAAGAGTCGCTCTGTATAGAGCGAGAAACATCATCGGCGCGCACGTGGCTCGACACGTGCTCCCCTACCGTCGCCCCGTAAAAGCGATATCGCGTGCTATTTATAAAGCGCACGCTGCGCCGTGCATGAACGGCAAAAATCGCACCATCGCTCGCTGCTCGCAGCGCTTATTTGCATAACTCAACCACCAGCTTCGCGCGCGGTTTCTGATCTACCAGAAGACTTATATGATTGATTCTCGGGGAGTAGGAATGCTTGTTACTACGAACGAGCGTTCGTCGAGTCGGCGATTTTTAATTACGTGATGGGTATATAGGAAACGATATTTTTAACGTTGATGATTTCTATTTGAGTTCGTGGAACGATAACAACATTAAAGAAATATTTTTAATGTTTTGAAAATTATTGTTAGTAATAAAATAATGAAAAAAGAACATTATTTTTATAAAATAAAATCTTTTTTGGACGTGGTTTCAATTTTGACTTGAGCGGTACAACGTTGTTGAGTGGACGTGAAAAATCATACTCTAATTGAAGCTTCTAAAATTACATAAAGGACGCGAACTCGTAAGTAAGACAAAAATAACGAGCACGGTTATGCATAAACCCAGCGTTCGATGAAATTGTCGAGTTATAACAGAGTTTTGCTGCTATAATCAGATTATGTGGTCCATTATGGTCGAAAGACAAAAGTTTTAAATTCTTAAATATAGAAACGCGAATATAGCTATATCGAAAAATACTGGTAAATGAAATAAAACGCGATTTGTACAAGTACATTTTTCGTAAATTATAGATGCATTTCTTTTTTAATCTCAAATCTGTATAGGTACGAGGTGTCTTCGGTAACGGCTCTAAAAAAAGGCACGTTTTCATGGTAATGAGAGAATGCAGGTTGACCGTTCCTGCGTATCTCGGGTAACATTTCTCTTTTTATCGCAAGTCAGAAAGCAAGACTTATCGCGCCTGCAGTTTTGCTTTGTAGCGCAGAGGCACATGGATGAGCACGTGAAAATCGCGTATAAGCGTAGAATAAAACGTAACTCGCTTCGTACCAAAATTATATAAATTGTGTATTTTTTTTTTGTTTAACTATAGGAATGATAATTACTATTTCTAAAAAAGACAAAAATTAATGAGAACATTAATTCTCGCAATGCCTGCTTTCACTACAATTACACGCAAAATGCAAGAGAATATTTTTACTTTAAAGAAAGATAAATATACAAAAAATTTAATTTTAAACATTTCAAAACGCGTACATTTAAAAAGCTCAGACTAAAAACTCCTACGAAGATGTACAGAGATTTCCATCAATGTTCATTATCATTCCTATAGTTAATCAAAAAAAAAAAAAAATACACAATTTATATAATTTTGGTACGAAGCGAGTTACGTCTTATTCTACGCTTATTCGCGATTTTCACGTCTATACTTAGAATAGGGAAAACTTTTTTAAAATCAATTATTTCAACTATTTCATTAAATTGAAAATATAGTGTATAGTTATGTAATTGAAATGATAAAAGTCGCTTTACATAAATATATTTACAAAGAATTTTTTATAAACAAAAAAGCTATATTCATAAAGTATAAATGTATTTTACAACTATAATTTGTGATATGAATACACTCTTTTAATTACAGAATTGATGCTATTTGGTATTTCATAAAATTTGAATGAATACAAAACAAGTTTAATGAAAACTACGTACTATTATGCACAACTCTATATTTGATCTTACAACGCCGCTGACATTGTTCCATACTGTCAACATTAAAACGATTTTTCTCATCGGAACATCCATTTTCGATCAGTAAAATTTTCATTACCAATAAAAATATTTAATAGGCCGGAAAATTACCGTTAATTACTATAGCTCAGCGAAATCACGCTGGCCGTTGTGAGATCAAAACACAGCTTACTCAGTCCAGCTTCATTAAGCACTCGACAAAATGAGAAGCTTTCCTAAACGCCTTTCAGCACGGAGACGATCCTGCCAAAATCTGTTGCTAAGCCCAAGGAGAAGGGCTACAAGAAGAAATCAAAGAGCGCAGCTCTGATCACCTCCGAAGTCGCAGCGCAGAACGCCACGAACAGCGCGATTGCAGCGACCGGCCCTGTCACTAGTTCTCTTGCCCTAGCAACAGAGCAAACCTTCTGCAAGCCGAGTCTCTGCATCAAGGCTAATAAAACAGGTTGGTTGACCCCGTCCTGTGATCCATCTTCGATAACGAAATGCGTGCACGGCACCGTAAGTGTTGAATTTTTTCAAGGTCGAAAGTCTTTTGGCTCGCGATATCGATGATGGCCATTGGTGTGGTGCAAACTGTATAAGCTCTTTTTATTTTTTACACTCAACATAGATCTTCAAAATGTAGCCTTCATTGACGATTCAGTAATTTATTTGGTGAAAAAGAGTTGTGTTAAAATTTATAAAATTATTTCGAATACCATATTAGTTTTATTAATAATTTTAATACGATTTTATTCACCATGTTTTACGTTTTAGTACCATGTAGAACTTTTTACTGAAAAATGTGCAACAAAGATGTACTTTTTGATACCATAGCTGTAAAATTTAATTTTACAGATCATTATAAGTTCGTAAAACCAAAAAATAACGTTCGTGTCAAAACTGTAAAATCAACATTTACTGCATGTAGTGACGAAAAATACTACTTTTTTCATATACATTCATGGTATCATGTACGAATCAATGGTTAACTATTATTTTCTGAACTACAATTCTCATAGTTACGTTCTGATAACATTACTTATCGGTACCTTGCATCGTTTCGAGAAATCATCAAATACTATTTTTTTCTTTTTTTGATTCAATTTCCTATCTAAAACAGAACCATCTTACCACATCCTAAGCCTTTACAAATAGAAACACAAAGCTTTTGAATAAATCTGGAACCTGTAATAATATCCACGTTCACATAACGATTCGTTATGAACTGCGTCGTATTTCAGCTGTTATTTCTAATTTTACCAGTTCCATTATGTGATTCATATTACGAATCGCTTACCAAATGTATTAGCTAAAAGCTAACAGCTGTTACCAACAAAATACGGTATTTACTAGTTCCTTTCTTTTTCTTATTCTAACTTGCTTTTCAGAGTACATATAGACCATCATCAGGTGAGATTTTAATTGTATGATATACGAGCGATCATCTATCCAAGTGTTAACAGCATTCAATATTGACTTCGGTAAGCGATGCACCCAAAGTCGCTTACCGTCCATGGTAACAGCTACAAATTTTTTTCTTAATGATTCTAATAAAATGGCGATAGGTTCAACAATAGAAAAAATGGATAATCGAATCTATAATTACCTAAATTTCACTCACTCTTGTCATCTTTCATATAGACAAAGAGGATTTTGAGAAGATAAAAGAGGATTTTAGAAAGTATTCATTAAGAAGATATTAGAAAGTATAAATTCAAACTATTTTTCTACGAAATGCACACACTTGAAAATGTGAGAAAGGATCACACATACTGCGTTTTACAAGGATAATCCGAGTCACGGATCTTGCTGAAATATTTCCAGGGCCTTCTTTGAACAAAATAAGAGCCGTTGTTTCAAAGTTTCGTTGAAAGGCTTTTAAAACTCGATTTATGGTATTAACTTAATAGATTTCTATTTTTTTTTCAAATAATAGTAAGATTTTTTATAACTTGAAGTTTCAGGCTTATTTAATAAAACCCTAAGACATTTTGTCCAAAGAAGGTCCTGGAACAGTTTCATCAAAAACCATGAACTGCACTCCTTACCTAGACCTGACCTTGTTAGTACGTAATAATAGCAACCGTTCACTGTAATTAGGTAATCTTTCTATGACCTCTTTTAAATGATCTCAAAAATTCTTTCAAATTTGATTATGCCCTCTGAAAATTCCTCTTAAGTTCTCTGTCGTCTTATATTTATAAGTGTTTTCTCAGCAACTAAGATGAATTTTCAGAAGATTTTACTTTATAAAGTGACAAAAAAGAAAGCTTGAATAGCAACGAATTGAAGCTTTGGAGACAAAAGATAGGTGACCCATTTCTTTGAAAAGAAAATCTGTCACACAGTGTATTAGCACAGTTTCGCGTGAAAAAATGCAAAATCGCAATCGTTCTCCAGCTCGAGCTTTATTGTACTTTACGTGATTAACCGAGCACGTTTACGTAAGTATTTATATAATTTTTCCATCGCGCAATGAGCCCAGAATAATTTCGAGTACATAAAGGACTGAAAGTCGAGGGATTACGTGCCTTCAAATTCTATATTGGTATTTCTGTAAATCCTTTTGTTTCACCTGTCTCGCTCCCTCAATGTACTAAATAGGGGCGAGGCGAAAATACCGACTCAACGGTAGTTATACAATGGGGGTTACATATTTGAAGCTTGCCTGTTTATTTATCTTCCCCGTGACAGATGAGAACGGTTTGCCGCATAGAATGATAGGTATGATCGGTAATCCGTTATTATAATAGCATCATGTTGATGCGAGGCGAAAAAAAGCTAAGTGAAAAAATTCTAAGAAAGGTTCCTATTAACAGTCATATTCCTTTCTTCAACATACTATAAAACGTGTTTACACTGGACTAGTTCCCAAGAACATAGCATATAACAACTTTTTATGTTGGCGAACTCAAGATGAAGTAGCCGTAGTAGAGTTGGTGGATGCAACCGACCCTGGAGTTCACAACGACAACAACTTGGTCTCCGACACTGAAGCTGGAATTGCTTCAAAAACAATTCCCTTCGAGGAATCCAGTGCGCAACCTACCGTTAGTATAAAATTCAACCAACACCAAATGAATTCAGACAAACGTATTGTTATTTTTAAACTTATCATTAATTTTGCGCTGTGTATAGCAGGACGAGATCGGTAGATGACTAATTAGTCGTAATTATGACTATCTGTGCATGGAGGCGGTATTACGCACAAGTCATAATATTTTTTTAAAGGCAGGATTCATGATCAGCCTGGACCAGATATGCACCGGTGCACTACGTGTCAAAGATGAGCCCAGCTCTAAATTCTCTTATTTTGAGAATTTCGTTTGTATTTAGAGTTGTCGTAATTGAACTATATGAGAGTTAGTCTCTCTTATTTTCAATGGGCAGCTGGTACCCATGAAAGCAATGACTATTAATTTAGTAATTCTATGCTGCTATCGGAAGTAAAATATCAATGCTACAATACCTGTGATAATTATTATATTATTATATACTTTAAATTAGTTCATAAAATATGAATTTTTATTCTTTTTTTAATTTTTGGAAATAGATAAAGTTTGTTCGAATTCAAATTAATTGGCTTTAATCCGATAGCAGGATTTCCACTACTTACCATTAGTAAATTCTCTCTTGAACCTACATCAAATTTTTCAGAAACTCGGAGATTTGCGGGCCTTGTCAAAAAGACTCAGTGATTCAACGACACGCGAGGAATTCGAAAGGTGTGGATGTCTACAAATAAATTATATTGCTTCCAATAAATGAACCTATTTCTGTACTACGAATAAAAATTTTCTTTATAATAAACACATGCATGCAATATCTGTGTTTGTATTGCATCGCAAAATTGAACTATAAGTTTTGTATTGTAATTAGCTATTGCATGAAAAATTGCATTCGTTGCAATTGGTTGATTTTCGAAAATAATTAGACACTTATTTTTTCTGTTAATGATTTGATAATTATTTGTAAAGTTATAACAGTTTGAGCCACGTGTGACGTCACGATTGCTTTATATGATTAAAGATCGACTTAGTTTATTAAAAAATAATTTTTCTCTCTGTAATGAAGCAACCGTTAAATGTAGAATCATTAAATATCAACCGATTTAAATGTTATAATTTTAGTGAAAAGTGAAAATTATAGTTAAATTTTATGTTTATGTTTAAATTTTTACAGATAATTTCTATAAAGTAAAGTTGTATTTAAAGTTTGAAAAAGTTCTATTAAAAGAATAACTAGTTTATTAATAATTTTTATCATATTGTAGTAATTTTGATTAGGATTTATATAATTGTATAATATATTATATTTTTTTTTTATATAATATAATTTGATTAAATATAGTAAGTGAAAAAGTACAAGATAATTTATGGTAATAAGCAAGAAATAATTTTTGTAACACCTTTCGAACTTACACAATAAATACATATTGTATTCTAGAAAAAAAAATAGATCATACGATGTTAATTTGAAAATAAATCATGTAAAAAGTTCCCGCAACAAGCTGTCGCTGAATTCCAGAACCTTAGCGCGGCAAGTCACTAACATTCTTCACGAATAAGTGAGCCCTTTCTCCGTATTGCGTAGATAAACAATTCTTTTCAATTAATGTAAAGCTGATTAAAACAATCGTCGTTGTAATTTTAAAATATATCTATTTTTTATACTGTAGTTTTTATAAAAAATATAAATATATCTTCGAACGAATCCTGTTATATTGTCTATGAAACAGTAATGTTGATCTCAGTCACAAATTTTGATGAATTTAGGAGCTGCTTTTCTGAGTATTTTAAAATAAATTTCATCATTTTTTTTATATTTAAATGAATTCTGTCTCATTCAGTAGTTGCATATCGTAATTGTGCTTTAACATTAAATGATTAAGAATAAAGTAAAAATTGTAAACATTTTATTATAAGAAACACAGCCCACTGTTGGATAAAATCTATGACTGAGAGATTTGAACGTCTTTTTGTGGTAAAAGCAATTTCTAATAGGCATCGTCAGCAATATGATACTAATTAGACGAAAATTATTGTTTTCACCACAGGTTTGACTAAAGAAAAAACAATGCATTTACCTGTTTTAGTTTCAATCATGCAAATTTCTGATGATTGAGTACTAATATTTTAAACTATAATTCATAAAAGACATTTTTGTGTCCATGTTTAGGATGAATATTACGCGGTAATATCGATGCACAATGGATTGGTGGTACATGCGACCTCTTCTTTGTACGCAGCCTTAGGCTATCCAGACGATTCGTGGATTGGAAAATTATTCATTGACTTTCTCGATCCTAAAGATAAAAACATTTTTAATGAGAGAATAGCAAGCGAAATAGCTATCTCTCGGGAATTTTGTCCAACAGGTATATAAAGATTCAGTATATAAAAGTTTTGTACAAGAAATAATACAAGAAATATTCAGTTTTGTCTCTGATATATGCATAGAAGAAAACTATCTGTGCAACAATCGTTTTATTTTTTTTCTAAACAAATAACGTTTTGAAATATTAAAACATTTCCGCGTTAAATTAAAAATAATATAATTTACTTTTCGTATATAGTAAAGTAAATAGATGTAAACATTAAAAACTAAACTTCGATTTCATTCATTAATTTTTAATGTTTGTATCGGTAAATTTACTTTCATTCAATAACTCTACTTTCATACTTAAAATTTAATATATATTTTACTTAATAGTGGGTAAATCTGTTGTTATCTGCAGAATTTTGTAAATTCTTAAAAATAAAATCACATTTTTTGCATAAAGGAGCCTGTTTAATAACGATTCTTTTAAATAATTTTTTAATCCATTTTTAAAATTTTCTACTGCGTTCTTAGGCGCGAATGGTCGAAAGGCGAACATCTTCTGCCGTTTGCGTAGATTCAACACTGCCCAGCCTGCCTCCGACGCTAGCAGTGAATACATTCCATACCGCACTAACTTGGTGGTGCAAAACTATCATAGTGACAAACTCTCCACAAGCAAAAATCAAGTAATACTGCTCATCGCTTCGTTTCAGCCCGTTCACTCTGCTTATAAAGGTATAGTATTCATAGAGATTTTTGGTTTTGGGAAATACGGTTACTCTATCCATTTATATTTATGCAAAATTTGAAAACTTTAAGGTATACATTCAAAATAAAAATAGTATATAATCCATACCAAAACTTTAATATCATCACTAAAAGTTTTACTTTTTAAACATTGCTTTACTGTATTAAATTTTATTACGAATAACTTAAGTTTTAAACGGTACATTCATAATTTTTTCAAATATTTTTGATACTCCAACGTTTTCTTAGGAATCATGTTGTATAATATCAGGATCGTGCTCAAAATTATTTTTTTATTTATTTATTAAAAACTATTTCCAATTTAACTTTAAATTCATGAATTTGACTATATCAACGCATACACATTACAAAATTATTTTTATTCTCTTTCAATGTTCATTACTATTATTATTTTATTAGCAAGACAAGAGTTCCTCTTCTCGAAGCTTTAATGACATTATTGTATAAGCTTTAAATTTTACTTTTTATATTTTTTATTTTTTATTATTGCACTTAAACCATTATATCCTGTTAAATCGTTCAAACAGTGGTACAATTGTGGGAGAGTTCTTTTCGTGCTGATTCACTTTTCTAAGACTCAAAAATCTTAAATTTTCTCCATTTATACTATCTTATGATAAGAGCATTTTCTATATTAAAAATGTTTATAAGTTATAGGTGCAATTATATATTTAGATTTAATCTAAATATATTTATTTTCTAATCTATCACGGTAAAGTATTAAAGAAAAATGATTGTTTATGCTTTGCAAATATGTTCAGGTTTATAAATAAATAATTAGACAAATTTTCAGTAAATATGTGCTCCTTCCGAGATTAGAGAAGATCATAGGTGCTTAAGCTGCAAATAAATTTAACCAATTTTAGGTAACTTATTTTTCAGGTATGTATTTTCATTTTCGTCCTAGATATGGCAAAATTTTTAAGGATAAATTACTTCAGATTACATAATTAATTTATGTGAAATAACTACTCATAATTATGTATAAATAAAAATGTATTTTTGTATATATTTTAATTTACGAAAATTAGATAAAATTGATTTGACTTTTGTATGAATATGTAATTATAAATTTATGAACTACTAAGGTAAACCGAGGGAAGATGCCACTAGGCTATATTTTTTATCCTTACATAGAAACGGCAATGGGAGTTCGATTTTAAAACTCATTATGATTAGCTTATTATGTGATCAAAATATTGTTTTATTTTGACTTTATTTTCATGTCAAAATGAAATTAATTGCTGTCGATGTAAAGTTTTCAATAAGTTTACTTTGTTTTTGAGTCTTTTTTTGAATTAATGAAAAATTGTGTGCATAAATAATAAGTAACAATAAACAATTTGTGGCAGTATCACTTTTAAAATGTAAAAATAATAATTTTTTCATCTATACCTTTTTTTGTTTTTTATGTGGTGTTGGGGCAAGTTGCCACAATGTATTTAGTATATATATATAAGCTTCCAAATTTTTTTTTTTGTTAAATTAATGTGAAGCACAAAATAGAAATTTTACTTTTATATATTTTAAACCTTTGCTTCCCCA
>UELX01005198.1:0-14618 GCA_900480035.1 Eupelmus urozonus | reverse complement strand
GGTTTGCTCTGGCTTTGGTGAGATGGTCTTTTGGCAGTTTTCTGTATGTCTTTATTCGTATTTATTGATATTAATGTAATGTCGATTAAGTATTAATGAATGCTGTGCTACAATTATAGACCTTGAATTTTATAGATGCTAAGTATTGAAAATATTTAATACTTATTATTATCCCATTTGTTTTACATTTAATTCTCTTTCGCAGATGATAGCTGTAGATATAAGGGAAAGACATTCGTGTTGCACATGCATTTCGTCCCACTGCCGATTGTAATTAATAATTTAAAAAATTAAATAAGTAATCGATTGTTTTGCACCTATTCTCTCTTCAATTAACCATCATCACCTAATAATTAAACTAATTAACAGGTCACCGAACCTCACGCATCAAAACACAACTTCAAAAACAAATCAGGCATGAACCGGAGATAAAATCAGCTCCATCCATCCTGAAACCTCGCGTAAACAACTTCACTCGAATCCCGCCATCGGCAACATCTTCTTCGTCCTTCGCCGCGTGTATCTTCCACATCTACACGTGCCGGCTTTACCTTGCGCGCCGCGCCGATTAAAACGTCTCTCTCACTCGGCAATGTACATCGGAAAAATCAGTCCATCACTCCGAGACTTTCCCTCTCCTGCGCAAAAGACCACTCAAGTACACACACACGTACGCGCAGAGTTGCGCCATCTAGCGATAGTCTCGCTCGGCTTGAAGATAAAAACCAATGGGACGATACAGAGAAAAAGCAAAACGGTGTAGACAGACAGAGACGGAAAGCGAAGGTTCCGGACGATAGCTAAAGAAAAGGGTCAGTGAGCCAGGGTCAGCGATTCGAATCCAGCGCGTTCCTTATTCTGCGCGATTTGCCGCGCGCGCGCGCCTATGTATGCGAACGCACCTATAAAAATCGCCGAGGACAATTAAGCGGCCGTTAAAGCAGCGGCGCGCACTCTGGGAGAATATAACGTCGTAAACGGTTACAGGCGGTAATGGCGAGGCTGCGTGTATGTGTTAGGGTCTGAGGATGATGATGAAGGGGGTTGCGCAAGTTTTATAAGAGCGTCATGTTGAAAAGTCGTAAAGATGAGACGAGATGAGAGATGAGCGGAGTGGTCTATGGGGAGCGTTTGTAACTAGGCGATTATGGCGAGGCTTTTTTTGCTGCGAGTTGTTTGATGCGGTGTGGAAATTTATGGATTTGATACCATTCTTTTGCGAGTGGCGGTGTGTTATTTTAAATAATATTAATTGGGTTTGTTTCTTCAATTAAAACTTTTTATTTTTAATATAAAAATGTTATGAAAAGAGTAAAAGAGTTGAAAGGCTTAATTCATGAGGCCTGACTGTAGAATCTGTTTTCTGCCACAGATATTGTAACAATATATTAAGTGATTTAATTAGGTTCTAATTAAGATCTATATCTGTGACTTTCAATAATAACTAAATAAATCTTGAAGTTGAAGTTTTATTGTCTAAACGTGCATCCAAGAGAAGAAGAAACGAGTTGAAATGTAACTCTTAGTTAATTCATTTAGGTACTATAAATACTAATAAGCACTCGTAACTCTAAGACATATGCTTTTCTCTTACTGCAAACTACTAAAATCATTGACTAATTCAAAAACTTTAAAAAGTAGATTAGTTCTGATTTTGATTTTTTTCTATCATTTTCAAGGTTAATTTCATATAAAAAGTAACAAAAATTATATTTAAAAATAACTCTTAAAAAGAAATATTAGTAATTTATAAAAGCATGCTTTATTTAAGCACTTTATTATTTGAATATAATGTATCTTTTGTACCATGTCTGTGGCAATTGACATAATTAAATATGTCAATTTTTTTCATAATAATTCATGAAAATACTGATTTTTTTATTGAAACTTATATAAAATTGTCATATAATTCAGCCAAGATAGGAGAGCATACGTTAAATCAAGATTAATATAAGCAGTTAAAACTGCAGTATACATTTAGATCTCAGTGTACATATCCAAAAAGTTTTGGAAATGATTGGTATCGGTATTGGTATCGGTGTAATATTTCAATAAAATATCTACTTTTCGGTAAGTCTACGAAGTTTGTATAAAAGAGAGGGGCCGCAAGTCCTTAAAAACTATAAAATCAATTATAAAAAAAAATTATTTAATTTTCTTACACAACATTCACAAATATAATTTTAAATTCATAGCCCTAATTATTCCTTACTCCCATAAGAACAACAATATCCCAAACACAAATCAAACTTCCAAATCCAAAATCGAAACCCTTTCCTCCAATCAACCTTCGAAAACCCATCACCCCTCAAATCAAATCCATCCCGTCCACCAACCACATCTATCAATCTCCTCGCACATCGAGCAATACCTCCTAAACCAATGACTCCCTTAATGCACAATGCAGCTGCATGCACTCGACGCAGCAATGACAGATCTCCACGGCCGAAAATAAAGCAGCCGTCGTCTCGTCGCCTTCCTTTTTTCCATCTCCTCTCCTCGTCGCCGAAATTTCGCCATCGACTCGCGCTCGCGCGCCTCGATCGCATAATTTACGAGCGGCTCTAAATTTCGGCGTGCCCACTTCCTCCGCCTCTCTTTTTTCCTCTCTTTTTCTCCGAGCGTGTGTACTCTAGATTAACAGCCGTCGCTGAGTATCCTGAAAGAGCGCGCCTGTGTTTGTGCAAGAGGGAGAGAGAGCCGATGTCGCGCCGGCTATTATCGGCTGTATATACGTCTGTTTTTGTGTGGTCTTCGGAGTGGCTTGGAGGAAGGTTTCTTTTTTGGTGGGATTTGGAATTTTTGAAGTTTGTTGGGAGTGTAAATTTGACGCGTGGCACGTGCGTTGTAGTGTAAGCTTTTTATGGGGATACGGCAAAAAATGGAGAAAGGAGAGGGTATTATAAGGGTTTTGAGAAGTCTTAGTGATGCTCGTGTTACGTTTAGGGAATGGGAGACTGCTACACTTGAAAAGAACTGATGTGTGAGACGTTCGTAAAGTATTCTTTGAAATTGACGATCGTAAATTATTTTGTTGTAGTAATAGATGCGGCGTGGATTTTTTTTATAGAGTCAAGTCTGAGGTAGAAGCTTGACTGTATATTCAAAATACGTATGTGACATGGTCACGTAGTAAAAATATGATTGAGCACAGTCGAACTTCAGAATTTTTGTATTTAAAAAATTTTAATCCTTATTTACCGTTTTCGAAATGTTTTAGAAATTTTACAATAGAAAATTTTAAAAGAAATAAGATTAGCAAAGAGCTTATAAGAACCTCATTATTTCCGCAAGCAAAAATAAAATAAAAATATTCCTTTTTCTAATTCACCTTAAAATAACTGCAAAAATCAACAATTCAATACCACAATCCACCTCCAGCAACCCCTCACTCCCAACCCTCGCCAGAAAAGACAATGATCCGCGAAAATCCCCGCAAAACCCTCTCTCACCCAGCCAAGACACACAATTACTCAAAACCATCCGGCGCCCAATTTTTCACGCGCACTTCTGACAGCCGCAAATACTCATACACCCAACGAAATCGTACATACATCCCGACTTCTCCCGTGTCCAATATCGCTCTCTCGTACAGCGGCTTAGCCGCCCCGGCATTCAGAGCCGCTTCTTCGCTTTACTTTTATGGGGTCTCAGACGCAGCGGCGAAAAAGGGGGGAACGCGAAGATAAAGCCGTGGGCGGAACTCGCCTCTTTGTTTTTGGCCTCGACATTTTGTCTCGCTCTCTCGCTCGGTTCGAGATCCAGCTTGGCTGAGAGGGACTCTGATGCTCCTCTTTCTTTTGCTTACTCTTTGCCTCGCTTTTTTTCGACAGCTTTTTTTGGGGGGGATTAAGTTTATGGCGGATTCCACTTTGGACTTTGGCTCTGAGCTTCTTTGTTTCGGGGAGCTTTAGTCGGTTGGTTTTTCTGGTGAGTGCTGTGGATTTTTAATTGAAAGTTGTTCTAAAATCATCTGTATTAATGAAAGAACGCAGATATCAAAATGATAAAATTTCAAACACCTCTAAAAAAACAATGTCTCATCACTTAACCCATCAAACATTTCAAAACCTTACAACTTTAACCCCTTCATCCACACCATCCATCAACCTCCATTTACACTCTCCAACACCGCACGCGCGCGCCTCCGAGAGAGAGAGAGAGTCAATTCTCATACATCTCCAGCCCCTCGTGGCAAACGCCCGTTTTATGTACCCTATCCCTCGATTAGTACAATTAAACGGACCGAAATTCCCGAAGCAAGTGCCGCAGCGCCGAGAGAGAGAGCGGCTCAATTGGCCCCAGCTCGATCGTTTAACGCGCTGCGCGCATCTCGCCGCGTCTCTCTCGCAATGTTACATGCCGCATGGAGATGTCTTTTATAATTAAGCCCGGACATGTAACTAAGTCCGTTGTGGTAATGCATGTGAGCTTGCAGCAGTTTGCGTTTGGAAAAGGAGGGCCTGGGGAGCGATTCCGATGATTTTGAGAAAATGAGGGGCAAGGTTAGTGTGGGTTTTATGGTTTCTGAGTGTATGGTTTGTAGGCGAATTGATGCTTTGCGTTTTGTGTGCTGGTATATTTTTATTGGTTAATATATAGAACAAAGTAAATTTAAATATCGGAGAAACAAATACTGATCTCGTGTTTTCAAAGAATTCAAACCGAATCCCACGAAACAATCTTGATTTTAAAATTGAAGAGCACAAGATAACTAACCAAAGCAAAAATATCAAATTGTTTGCTTAAAATATGATTATTTTTGAAAATAGATCCTCAAATAATGACAAAAAATAAATTTTAAAATTACTAAAAAATTACGATGATAAGCAACAATAATAAGCAAAAATTAATTAAAAGTAATCTTTAAGAGAGAAAAATAGCGGGTTCCTTCGATTGAGAAAGCCAGTCTTTTATTCATCAAAAATGATGAAATAATGGTTGTTTCTTTCGTGGATTTTGAAAGATATGTTTCTTCGTCGGCAACATTCAGAATTATTTTATATTTTTTATTGATTTATTTATTTTTTTTTTTTTTAATTATCAAAATCTATCAGTTTTTGTCATAAATTTTAATATTGTCATTTCATCAAAAAGATATGAATTGTTCTCTTCTTCTTTAATAGTTGTTTTGTTGTTGTTAAAAAACAGATTTTCCAGGGTTAATCTATTGGATATATCTAATATTTTTTTCAATAAACTCATTTGCTAATATTGATTAAATCAATTAGATTTAATTAGCTCACTATAATTATAATCTATTTTTTGGAACCACCAACCAGTAAATTTAAATCCTAACTAAATTTAAAATTTCAAATACAACTATATCCATCCATATATATCCGTAAACGAGGACCATCCATCAACGATAATTCGATAGAAACGGTAGTCGCAAAACTACTTTATCAAGTGCGCCTTCTCCTTGAGAGTAAAAACGCAGCGCAGCTATACGTATTTCAGTAGCCATTCGCGACGCGGGTTAAATTAAACTTTAAAGCTTACTGACTTCGCGTTACGAAAGACAAAAACCGTTGCGGCAAAGGACGCGCAAGCGACATTAGCGCACAATTCGCTGTCGACTGCTACGCAGTGCCATTTTTGACTTTCGCAATTATTATTATTGATAAAGCTTTTGTTTCGCTAGCAGTGTTAGAAATAGAAATACAAGTTGACAATATTTGTGTAATACGTTGTACTTTGCTTCAGGAAACTTAATGGTTGCCTGGTTGTTAATCGGCTATAAATTGTTTTAGCTTACATTGAAATTATAGCAATAAGTAACGAAGAGTCGATTACTGCTGGAGCTGCAGTTTCTCTTGCCAAAACTTAACGCAATCGATAGTGAACTAAATTTCCTCCCACAAACACAAACAATCCGTTCATAAACATCCACCCACCTACCCGTGGAAGCCCCTAAAAAAAAAAAGAAAATCATCATCTTCTCAAAAGCTGTCATCATCGCCCATCAACACTTATACATCCACACCTTTCGCAAAATCTAGCGCTCGTCCCGCGACAATAACTCGCTCTCGCTCGGCGATTGGCGGGCGTCCGGGTGGGTCGTCCGCATTGAGATTGGTTCCTAGAACGCTTATGGACCGTTGCCAGGGCCGATCGCAGCCCAAGCCGCGCGGCCGACTAATTGGCCGGCTTGCATAATTTTGTTTATCATTCGTCGCGGCTCCGAAAAGCGCGCGCGGGAGATATATAGCGCCCTCTTCCGCGAAGCCAGATTTTGAGGTTAGAAAATGGGATGCGCGTGTTATTGGGATCGACGCGCCGGGGGCATTGATAATGAATGAAGCTCGGAAATAGATCGACGGGGGCTAGGCTAGCGGGGATATACACTAATTCTGGCAGGTCGCTGTTTTATGGCGCTGCCGTAAATATTTGGGGGCGAGCAGGCTCCGCGGCGAGTTATGCAATGAGCGAGGTTGAGGAACTTTGGAGGAAAATTTTAATTATAGATGTGTAATGACCTTTCTTCTTGGGATACGAGGATGGGAGCTGAGTGATCGCTTGCATACCTGGGTTATTGAGTGTGGGCAATTCGTCTCAATGCCATTTTGGTTCTGGCCGGGTGAGGTAATAACGAGGGATGAACTTTCGCCAATTGCGCCAGGGATGCTTCTTGTAATTGATGATTTGCTTAATCGTGTTTCATTGATTGTCAGTATTGTTGCCAAACTTGATGTTTATGTTTCTACACGACATACAACGTTGGGTATTATATTCGTAAGTAGAGATGAGACATTCTGTACAATTTGAATTTCCCCATATCATAATTTTATTTATGCCTTATTTACGCAAAACAGACACAAAGCGACACACCGCACCCAGTAAAGCAGCTAAATTCGAACCGAAAATTTCCCATTCAAATCCTTGGCGTTGCGCAAGCCCATCCCGCAACTTAAAACCCCTCTTTCATCCCACCGCTCGCAGCCAAATGGGTTAATCCCAGCGAGCTCCTTGATGAAAGCCATTTTTCCTCATCCACTCCGGAAAAACTCAGCGGCTCCAATTTCCAAAGCGCCTCTCCTCGACCGGCCTTTTAAACTGATTGAAACCCCCATATATACCCGCGCGCTCTCCTCGCATTTCCATCACAATGCCGCCACGAATTGTACCTTTAAGCGAGACAAAGCTGCGAGGAAAAAAAGCGGGGATCCCTCGAAATCCTCTCGAAAAAAAAAACACGAGGCGAGAGAACAATTTTCGAAATGCATTCATAAATTCCCTCCCTCGGCCATGTAAGAGTTCGTCGACCTCTCTCAGCCGGCTCTGCGGGCACCCCCGTTTGACGAGAGACAGCTGCGGTCGCGTGCGTGCCTCTGTCTCTCTCGCTGCTGACCCCCATGGAGATATAACTGGGCCCGCCAGACTCACGGCCCATTATCTCTGCGCTCGGTCGGCTCTTTTTTTTTTACATGTTCTGGACTGAAGGTTCAATTTTTCTTCGCTCCCTTGTACGTGTATGGAGAGCGAGGAAAAAAGTCATGGGGGTTGTCGTCGACTGCTTTTTTTCGGAGGTGTACGTACATGCGAGGGGCATTACTTTAATGAGGTTATGTGCGGGGGTTTTTTGGGGCTTGATGGAGAGGCGATTGGAGATTGTGGAGATCTCGAGATTTTGCTAAAGTTGATCGGATTGATTTATGGGAGCTTGCGGGATTACTTGAGTGGTTTTAGTGCGTACTGTTATGGGAATGTTTAATAATATGCGGTGTGTTAGGGTATTATGGTATATGTTTGCGTAAATTTTTGTACGTGAATTATCTATAATTTAGGAGGTACCGTAGGGTTGGTTATGCATTAATGCAAATCATACATTATTTTGCAATATAAACATGTTTTTATATCGCAAAAAGGTATAGGTACTTTTACGTTTTTAAGTTGAGAATTTATTAAGGTCAATTTAATATCAATCTTTTCTTATTTCTTTATTGTAGATTATTATTTTCACGCAGTAAACACTTTTAAAGATATAAAAATCAATTTGTTTCATCAGATTTTCTCAGAAAATAAAATTAATCAAAAATTCAGAGAAGAAACAATGAAAATTATAAACATTAACTCGAAATAATTGAAATTTCTCTTATTCTAGCTATAAGATTTTTACTAAAAACATGATCCAAAAAGTTAATGCTTGGTTTTGGAGTAAATCAACAAATTGAAGGCAACTTAGATAACTGAACGGTATAAATCGAGTTTAAAATATGTTTAAAAAAAATTTTTTTGATTGGATTCTTTAAAAAATTTTATTTTACATAAACCTAATTTAGCACAGAAGTATTGATATACATTTTTATAAATTTTATTAAGTACTTGTTAAATTAATAAATAAATCAAAGTTTATTATATTTACTTAAAGAAGTTTGCAAAAGCAACATAAGTAGTATATCGTCAATAAATTATTGATAGTAAAATATTGATTTAATATATAAGTACATCTAAGGTACTTATATGCTATAATATTAATAGTAGACAATCGCAGTGTTGTTGGTATAGGGTATTTAATTTTAAAGTACTTGTCTTGCACGAAAGCTGTACAGTTGCAATTATACTTCGTATTCTTTATTATAATTTTATTTTGTGTAACTGATTTCAAAACACGAATTCAGATATTTATTTTAATGAAAATTGATATCTTATTTCAGAATGACATGTTGATTTTTAAAGGTATTATTTAAATTAATATTGTAAAGTAAGAAAATATGATTCGAAAGAGATAATAATAATAAATTTTGTAAATCATAGTTCTTTAGAAAGGGTGTAGCTACCATTTCATATTATTAATAATCATTATTATTACTGCGCCTGGGACTTTAATAGTACGGAAGTTTGAATTTTAAAATTTTAGTCAAATATAGCTTTTAGATGCACGTAGACAAGTGTAATTTAAAACTCTATGGGGTAAAATGTGCAACTTTTATTTTACTGATCAAAAAGTTTTTCAAATCGTTTTATATATTTTAGTAATTGATTATAGACAACATTCTAAACAAAAGATTTAGTAACAAGAACTTAGTAATGGTTACTTGGAAATGTTTTTGTAAAATATAGTAATACATCTAGTCCTTTTTTTTTCGTAAGTATTAGATTTTGAGTTTCCTTTTATTTTTTTGTGGTCAATATAGTAAAATATTTAAAATTGTTTCCTTTTTTAGAAAGTTGAAAGACACTTTTCTAGATTCAAACTAGGATATCACGCTATGCGCGCGTGCAAAAATGATGATTCTGATAAATAAACTTCAAATGTTAAAGACGATAAATAAAATGAGCGCGATTAAATGCAAAGCAACCAATCAGAAGCCTAGCTATTCTGGTAACAATATTCGGTTTTAATTATTTTCTAAAGTCGATGATAAACATAATAATCTACTAAGATATTTTTCATCTGAACTGATCAGAAATGATAGTTGCATTCTATCAAGTCATGGTCTTAAACGGAAGAAAACGAGCTCCTGAAAAAATGAAATAAGCTATCAGTACATTAGATATTCAGAAAAACGATATATTTAATTATGTTTAAAAATTTTAATTCTAAAAAATTGGACCTAATTTTTGAGAAAGTAAGAGTTAATTACTTATGGTATCAGATTGTTTCACTTAAAAGTTGTATTCGATTGGCAAACTAAAAAAAAATTTTTATTTTCATTTGATATTCAAGCGAAGCAGCTTAGGTAATCTAACAAAAATGTATTGATTTTTATTCAAGAAATGAGTTTATTAATTATATATTAAATAATACTAAAAGGGCCTAGAGAAGAAAAGGTCGAAAATACAAAGAAAGAGCACTTTAGACTAAGATGAAATGTTTTAATTAGGACATAACATTGTATTAAAGTAACTATAAATCAGAATAAATAGATGTATAAAGTTCAGTATAATTTTCACAATAATTCACGAAATAAGATTCGAAAATTTTAAGATAAAGAAAAAGATATATTCAATTGCTAAAGTAAATTACAATATGCCTAGAAAGTTCACCAGAGCTGTGATTGCATATCTTACTTTATAAGCTCCAATTTGTTATCAAATCTTCCTAAATGGCAATAGCTTGATACAATATCTAGTTTTTTCCAAAAGTGAATAATTAGTTATTAGCCATAAAGAAAATTAATGATATGTCTTAACTGTCTGGTGGCAAGGCAAGATAAAAATATCTGAGGAACTTAAATGAATAAAGAATTCTTTTCTAAAATTCATGACGTTTATTAGCAGTGAGTTTACGAAAGTAAAAATGACGAAAAAATATAATATGAATTTCAATCAACCGATAAAGCAAAAAACTTGTTTTTCAGCGTCTTAGAAATATTGCGGCTGCTGAAATAAAGTAATGATCAAGAAAATGATGGTTACATTTAATTATATTTTTTCTGATCCAGACGAACTCCCGCAGAAAATTAAATGGGCCCTACATAGGAGATATTAATTACGAAATATACCATTCTAGTTAGGCTCTAAGTAGGGCCTATTCAATTTTCTACTTGAATAAAGGTAAAATTATCATGCGATAAATTTTACCTCTGACTCTGCGATATTTCTATTTACCATTTATAATGTTATGAACTTTTAAGAACAATTATTTTTAGATTTGTGAGTTTTAAAATTCCTAATACATTTATTAATATTATGACCTGATTTTTGTGACACATATATTGTAATAGCACACCGCCACTTAAGTGAAACAAACAAGTAAATCTGCTATATGAAATCTTTTAAAAAAGAAATTCTGATGACGAGTCGAGATTGATATAAAACCTTAATACCTATATAATCTTTCATTTTGACAAAACTTTAATCAGTTTGTTTTCATCAGCTAGGGAAATGATCTCATTGATTAAATTTTAATACTCGTGGCAGACTGATTGTTCGATAAAAAAATTGCTCATTAAATCAAGATTGTTATACTTTATTTTTCAAACCACTGACTAACTGTACTTTCTAATAAAATTCAGCGATCCACGTTCAAGCATCACCATCAACTTTATAATCACAATAACCCAACATCCTTCCACGCCATCTAAACGTCATTACCCCTTAAAAACGAAATTCCTCACGGTACACCCCCTTAAAATTCACCCCACACCTCCCCCATAACCATAAAGCCTCCGTGTACCACTCGATAAAACAATTTTCGCCCATCTCCGCGCTACTACTCCGACAATACAATACTTGCGCCCAGTTCAGCATGACAATGCATCAGCCCCGTCTCTCTCCTTTACAGCTCATAAAAAAATCTACATCTCCACAATAATCCAAAACTCCTCCTCGCTTATACGATCGCTGCACCGAGCATCATCTTGTCTCTCTCTCTCCTATCCCAACGAGAAAATTAATGAAAGGAACCGTCTCTCCCGACAAAAGACGCCAGGGTCAAAGTACAAAGGCGTCGTCTCCCCCGGGCGCAACTGCATAGCCCGTCATTAATATACATTAATTTCGAGTTCCACGTTAAAGTGCGCCGCCGGCCCACGTGGCGGAAGTGTAGCGAGCAGGAATTTTAATGCCGGCAACGCGAGTCGCGCGCGCGCGCCGATATCCCGTGCCGCGCCGCTCGCTTCATAAATTTCAGTTAGCGAGAGCACGGACTGTATCAGCCCCCCTAGGATCGGCCCCCCTTCGAAGGAGGCGCTCTTTTGCCCCTGAAAATCGTCGTAAAATATCACTTTTCCGAGGAGCGCCCCGGTGAGCGAGGGTGGGATTGTGTAAGTCGTTTGTATTCACTCTGTTCGGATTTTTTTTTCGGGAGTAAAGGGAAGAGGGAGGGATTGATGGTGATTTTTATCGTGTACACGAGCTAGGTAAGGGATTTTCGGCGCGGAATTGCGCCTCGTTTAGTTCTCGTTGGAGTAATTGCAGTATATCGACGATCGGTAATTTTTCACGGAGCTGGAATCGGTGGTGGGGGGTGGTTAATGAAAAGTGCGTAGTTTTCAGTGTTGCGTCGGTGAATTATTTTGAAACGCCGAGGGAGACTTATGCATTATGCATAAAGATTTTCATGACGCGGAGACATGCTACTGAATAAATTACGCGCAACTTTTTTATCGGCGGAGGGTTGGTGAACGAGGCAGCACCCCACTTTTAGTTTGGACGCTCGAGTTGTCCGGAGATATTACTTTTTCTGATATATATGTGTGGCGTGCGTGGAGGAGAAAAGCAAACCGCATGTATATCCGTTCGATTGCTTCGAATATTTCACGGCTTTGATATTACGCACGTTCGGGGCAGATAAGAATTTTATCTTGCGAAAGTTTCATTTGCTATTGTAGGAACCTCCTACAATATATTTGTAGATTAGATTAACTTGTTTGGAAGAGCGGGTTTTTTTATGGTTCGAGGATGGGACGGTTTGATAAATTATAAAAAGTGTGCACATTGTTTTTTACGCGTGTTGTAAAAGTAATAAATAAAATAATAAATTTAATTATTTTGTCATAAGCCTGTGAAATGGAGGCTCTCATGAAAATGCAAGCCAATTAAATTTAATTAAAAAATTCGTTCTTTTCAAGTGTAAAGGTGTAGCTTGAAGAAAACAGCGAATTTGCATCGATACATTGCGTTAACTTTTTAATTAAATTTCATTAATTTCAATACCATTCACCCAATCACCCAAAATAACCAACAAATCCTCTATACCAACACATCCCCGTCCACCCAATCACTCCCAACCTCACCACTCTCCAGCCACCTCCTAACCTCCAATAAACAACCATCCAACAAACCAGCTCTCCCATCTCTCCTCACCAAATAAAAACCCACTCGCACAAACCAACCTCCGCAACTATACACATCCATCCTTGAAACTCTCTCGCTGCACTCGCGGCACGAGGCGCCACGGTTGCATATTGCGTTAGATCGATCGGACGGATCGATAAGAGCAATTGTCATTCCGCGCGCGCTGGATCCCCCTGCGGCTGGGCTCTGTAATATCGCGCGGACGTACGCGACTGGAATACCGCCTATATGCCTGCAGCGACGGGGGATTTCTTCTTTCAGCCGTTTCCTTTTAATTGTGATATGTGGAGGAGGACGAGCAGGTTGGATTTATGGAGGAAAGTGTGGATGGTGAGGGATTGGGAGGTTTGTGCTAGTTTTGAGTTTGATGAGATGGTTGGGTGATGTTTTAGGAGAGAGGTTTATTGAATTGTGGAGGTTGTTGGGATGATGAGATTAACGTGTTAGTTTGTATTAAAAAAGTTTGGTTTATAAAAAGACCACCGGAAAATTGTTTTTTAAAAATTTCCAAGACCTAACTAATTAATTGTTAAAGGTTATAAAGTGTATTTTGTTAAATAAGTTCGTATTTAAAACTAACTTGCTTTATAATTGTTATAAATTTTTTTTTTACAAGTACTTTTTTTTTGTTAAAAAATTTATTAATTATTTTACAAAATTGGAATAATTATCACTACAACACTACCCTTGTAAATATAACAAAAAACTTCATAAAAAACAACAAATTATATTTTAACCAAGTGCTACTTTGTTAGATTCACCAAGAATTTTTTCCAGCGAAGTTTATTAAAACATTTTATTTATTATCAACCGTTTTCTTAATTTTTGAAATCTCCGATTTCTGAAGAAACGTTTACCTTCTCTTTCATCGTCACTTTGAACTCGACACAAAAACCCTTCTTTCTTCCACAAAGTTCGCGCCTTTATTACTTTCATAAAACGCTCGTTCCGAGATATACACCGCGAAGCAAAATCTCCTGGTGAAAAAAATTGTTTATCTTTCTGTAATTTTAATTCGCGCTCGCGCGGCCGGTTTATTACGCTTGGCTTTTCTCAAATTCCGAGAATCGAGGGGTCGCAGATCGAAAGCGACGAATAAAGCCCGACTACAGATAAGACTCCGCGGTTTTACTCGGAATCCAAGACCGCTCTCGTACGCGACCTAAAAAATAATTCGCCACGCGGCGACGGTAATTGCGGAATCAATGATTTTTTCTGAGAAAAAATGTCTCTGGCCTGAATATGTTTCTTTTTTATCTAAAATGGTAAATGTTTATTTTAAAGTTAAAGTTGAAAATTTTTTGTATGACTTTTGTTGCAAAATGCACTTAAGTATATTAATGATTTTGAAAGGAAATTTTTTTTCAGTGTAAATTGTTTTTAGTCACTAAATATTATTTTTTTGATAAAGTAAATATTTAAGTATCACAATTCCTATAGTGACAATATAATATTTCAAAAATAATTTTAATTATAATTGCTACACGTTATTTTTGTGTCATTGATTTTATTTTAATTATAGTTGGTAAGAAATTATTTTAAACTTAACATTATTAAGATAAGATACCGTTAAATAATGTTTTGTAACCAGCGGAGCCTTGTAATATAAGCAATATATTTTATCGGTACAATACATATTATTTCTGTATGTTACGCGTGAAAACATTAATGAATAAATATAAAAATGTCCTTTGTATAAAAATATTATTTATAAAAATTTAATTACATTATTGTTATTTATTATTAATAATTAGTTATTATTATTAAATATAAAATGTATTATCAAACTCGAAATTAGCAAAAAATGTGGAACGCTTCACGATTTTGCGTGTCATCCTTGCGCAGGGGCCATGCTAATCTTCTCTGTATCGTTC
>UELX01005197.1:0-14622 GCA_900480035.1 Eupelmus urozonus | reverse complement strand
ATTTTAATTTTTCTAATTATTGAGCCAAATAATAATTAAAATAAATATTTTCATTTTCAGGGTTTAAAGGTGTTGTTTCCCCTTAAACAAATCAATCCAATATTAAACTAACTAGGAGAAAATCACATCTCTGGATCACAGATCTTGAAACTTTGGAATATGTTTTTGGGTACCAAAAAATGAGGAACGCCGAAGCCGTGCGATCCAACGCCCTGGAAAACTCATTTTAGCAATGTTTGTAGTTTTATTTTAAGAAAAATATGAAAAATTAGTTTTTACTTGAAATGCGAATATTTCAGTCTATGAATATTTTCAATAAATTTTCAATAGCCAAAATTAAAGTAGAAAATACAAGCTTTAATTTGCGGTTTTCAGAATTAAGACTTGATAATTAGAACAAAAGTTATGCTTGTTTAAAGTTGACCAAAAACAGTGTTCTGAAAATCAACGAAATTCCTTCGTTCGGAATTTTACATTTCATATGTGTATTTTCGTTGCTCAACTTTAAACAAGCATTACTTTCGTTATCATTATCAAGTTTCAATTCTGAAAACGACAAATTAAAGCTTGTTTTTTCTACTTTAATTTTAGCTATTGAAAATTCATTGAGAATATTCGTAGACTGAATTATTCGCATTTCAAATAGAAGCTCACTTTTCATATTTTTCTTAAAATAAAACTACAAACGTTGATAAATTGAATTTTCCAAAGCGTTGGACCGTACGGCTTTGGCTTTCCTCATTTTTTGGTAGCCAAAAACATATTCCAAAGTTTCATCAAGATCTGTGATCCGGAGATGTGATATTCTCCTAGTAAGTATAAATTATTTATGTAAAAACAAGTAATTGTAGCACGTGTCTTACGCTGCAAGTTTGACACATAATTTTTGTTGATTATGTGCTAAATCAGATTATAAATACGTTGAAAAATTTTCGAAAGATTTATTGATTTACCTAAAAGCGTAAATTCATCCTGACAAGACTCTTCTTGACCTTTAAGAAAAATGCTTATAAATTCATTAACTTCATTCCATTTCATGTGACACAAGATTTTTAGATTTCTACCTTTTTTGACAGAAGAAGCAAGCAATAGTTTTGCGCATACTAAAAGACAACTAGAGCAAGAAACCAATTAGACTTTAAAAGTATATTGTCTTTACCGCGCCACGCATCAGCACGCTCGATTTCCCTTTGATTCTGGTAATTGCTCGACGTCCGATCGCGTCAACGGCACGCGAATCAATATCAACGCGGGCAAATCTAGCGTAAATCGATCAGCAGTGTCAGTTGTGTGGTTATGCTCCCATGTGCCTCTCTGCGTTTGTATACGTGTATGCGTGTGGCTGTGTCGCATCCAAAGCGAGCAAGTTGCCAGCGTCAGAGGCAAGTGTGCGTTCGGCTATCTCGGCCCGATCTACGCCGGCGCGCGAGCGCGGTTGTCGCTGTCATCTCTCCCCCGCTCTTAGACGCTTATATATGCTCTATCTCGACGGCGACCCCCTTTGGAGATCGCGCGTGCTGCGCCATCACGCGCATTCTTAATCGAGTACTGCGTGCGTGACACACACGTGAGGAGGCGAACTCGCGCGCGCGCGACTGGAAGAGAGAGAGAGAGAGAGAGAGAGAGTTTTTGGTCTGCCTTATCTGGACGATCTAGGGCGAGGGCTCGTTTGTCTTGAAGGGCTTCTCTGCGTGCTTGCCAGACTCGGCTACAATTAAATTGCAAATTTTTTCTCCTCGCGACAATGACACTTCAATGCTGTTAATTTTCTTTTATCGTTCGTTCGCGGGGACTGGGAATTTACCTGGATGGAATTTGGAGTGTAAATCGGGTCATTGATGCTTGCTGATAAGTGAAATTAACGTGGATACTAACATCTGTTAGGTTTTCAATTACACTAGGAATTACTCTTTGTTTAAAAAATAATGTAATTTTTGCTACAATAGAAAGAAGTTTTGTTAAAAATTTTAAGCATTAAACCAACTGAATTCATATATTCTCATATCAAGGATCGCAGCTGCGACCCAAAGTAGTAAATTTTACAGTATAAAAATATTTTTTCCGTCCAGTGTGTTTTAATTTTAAATGAAATTAATTTTTATTTGAAACTCACTTATACTATAGTTAAAGCTAAGCTTTTAATAACCATTTTTATATGTAGAAAAAAATTAAAATATGTTATAAATTTAATTGCCGCTTCATTTATGTTTTTCATTTCATCTTTAGAATGATTTTTAAATAATACACTTTATTATATATAATTATATGAATCTAAAAATTTTATCATTATTACAAATTAAAAATTAAACTTCATATTGTAGAAATTAAGGTGAACAGGTAGACTTTGAATAAAGCAGCTTACTAAATAATTTATTCCAGAAAATATAAACGTTGAATCATTGAATGTTCCTCCAACTCTCCCTGTATGCAGCTACTTTTATAAACAAATTTTCGTGTACTTGCTAGATACCTAAAATTTTAAAACATTTAAATTGCATTAACGCACTGTCGAATATTCCCCTGCTGAAAAATTCAATAAGAACCACCTTTCTGCAAGCCGAAAAACTCTTCTGATCCACAAAAACTGTGCAATAATCGAAACGTTCCCCGCAACGTCTATTATTAACAGCGAAAGTTCCGCGTAATTATCCATTAACGTCGAGTTTGAAACGAAAATAAGCAGCGCCGCGGAGAAAAAAGAGCCGCGCGCGTCGCACATAAGCGGCTCTAATTTGCATTTCGCATGCGCTGCTTCGTTATACAGCGCAGCGTAACGCAGGCCCGCGCTTTATTAATAATGCAACGTTCGTATTACCGGGACCCTATCCCCCATGGTGTTATCGTAGCGTCGCGAAAATTAGCGAAGGGGAGAATTTGCGATTTTACCAGGACGACGGCGACACTGGGGAAGGAGGCCAACGGGGCTGGAATTGGCGGTGTGCTGTCGCGGTAGGTAGGTCGCAGGAACACGTGTTGGCGCTCCCTCGCGGTTGCCGTCTTTCGCGCGCTTAAATCCCGACGATTATTACAGTTTGCAGCGACTGCCGAGCTGTTTATATAACAGAGTTGCCGATGAAATTGGCCGTTGCACGATTGGCTTACCGATCGCGGTGAGGAACGCGCATGTAGTTCGTTAACATTTTTGATTGTTGAATTAACAGACATTTTGTATATATATATGTGTGTATATGCTGTGTCTTAGATCCTCATATAATTTCTTTTTGCATTTTCCAGCAATTTTAAAATTTACTGTTTATTTAAAATTATTATCTGATATAAAAATTAAAAGCAAAATTAGCTAAAATTGAAGATTATGTTAAAAAGGAATTAATTATAAAGTTAAAACAGCTATTCAAAAAGGTACATTGAATTAAAGGCTTTAAACGTATTTAGAACCTGTACTTGGAATAAGAAGATAAAACAAAGCGAAGAAGAGAGAGAGAGAGAGAGAGAGAGAGAGAGAGAGATAAAAGCCCACTGCGGTGCATTTTCAAGCTTTTTGCCTTATTTGTTAAGTGGTCGGCGTCATATTTGTCGGGCTGCATTTTTTGTAACGCGGAAAGGCCAACTTAAAAATACCTTCGCATCGCGCAAGGGCATTTTAATTATCGCGAAAAAGCCAGATTACAAAGACTTTATAGTGGATTAAGCAGCTAATTATTTGCAACTGCTGTTATAAATAATTAAGGCGTGATTTTTCTAAATAGCCTTAAGCTGGAATAAGAATTTTAATTAAAAAATAAGTTTAAAGGACCGCTTACAGAAGTAATCACTTCGCGTGTACAAATGAACGAGAAGAAGAGAGAGAGAGAGAGAGAGAGAGAGAGAGGGGGTACAAAAAACAGTTACAAAATCTGACAGGCACACAAGAAGAGAGTGTAAAGGCGCTTCCACACGCAGAGACGGAAGGACGGATACGTTTATGTTACGGAACGATATGACGTAGAAATTAAGAGTTTTCTCAATAACCTCTTCATAATATGTGAATAATTAATAAATATTTATAGGTTTATTCACGTACAGTGAAGAGATTATTGAGAAAACTGGTAATTTCTACGTCATATCGTTCCGTAACGTAAACGTATCCGTCCTTCCGTCTCTGCGTGTGGAAGCGCCCTAAGTAGAAAAGAAGGAAACGGAATAGCGAGGGGCAGCGGAGAGAGAATAATGAAAGATGAATAGAGAGAAAGAGGAAAGAGAGAGGATGAGGGTTGTTGCGAATTGAAGAGATAAATGGACGACAGTTTAATAACGCGCGTATAAATAACGCCGCATGAGGCAAAACGAGAACGATAAGTCGTTTTGAATTAATAAAAAAAGAAAATATAGTTGTGTAATTTAGGACTTATTTTTTATAGCAGTGAGAGGACTGTAACTGCACACGGGGTTCTTTAACGGATTCTTGCATTATTTGAAAACAATTGTTTCGTTGAAAATGGCTTGCATCTTTAAAATGAAACTGGCCAACTACTCTAGAGAGAAATACGTATTAATAGAACAAGTAAATTTTAGCAAAGTAGGTAACAGAAATAAATTAATAATAATAATAATTTAACGTTTTTTTTTTTAATTTTTAAGCAGACTATATACAATTAAAACCAACTTAACGTTTTGTTTTAAATATCTTAAGCTGTTTATGATTAGCTACGAGCAATGTATGCACAAGCGCGAATGTACACGCAAGAAATTATAAAAAAGAAAATATTTTTTAAAATTTGAAATAAACAGTTTGCTTTAAATTTAAAAAAAATAAAATTTTTGCCATTCACTTGTTTTATTAAAGCATGCATTTTACGAAGGTAAAAATGAATATACATTAAAAGTTACATATGAGGTTTGGGAGTTGCGATACAAATAATAACGATTGTTAATTTGTTTTTCTGAAGAGCAAAATATTGCGCTGAACGGTTAAAAAGAGGAAAATCGAGCGATAAAACAGGCTAGATTATTTATGTATAAATAAATTATAAAAATGAGGGTAACATAAAAGGTCATATATCATCGAATAGCTTACAGTATTACGCATTGAAATAATAAATTCGATTGCACTAAAATGCCGTTTGAAGTGTATTTAATTTAATGGCATCGAACGTATCGTGACCCGGAAGGAGTTCTTTTTTTATTTGCAATTACCCTTCACTTCCTTCTCTCATTTGCATAGGGTTAAATAAATTAGAAGGGTCATTAGTGCAAATTTGCTTTCAGAATTGTCGACAGCAGGGAACGCACAGCTATGCCGAGGTAATGCGCAATGTATGTAGTTTGATGGAATCGAGCCCCCGCGAATTGCTTTCGAATTCGAATGAACCGCGTCGAATCTAATCCAAACAATTAAATAAATTGCTCGCTGATACGCGAGAGCGACTGTTCAACGCACCGCCGCCGCTGCCACCGCCGCCACTGTGTTTCGCTTTCGTTAGTGGTTTTGAGGCTTTTACGCAAATTTGTTTTCATTGTCCATAAATGCCACTTCAAATTCTTACTTTAACTAAATTTTTATTAATCCTCCAAGTGTTTGTCGATTTAATTAATTCCGCATTTTTTATTTATCACCAACCTGAGCTTGATTGTGATTTTTAAATGATTTATATTTTTCAATAAATCAGACAAGATTTTATAAATGCAAAATTCACTATTACATTGAAAATTCATGATGATATATATATATATACATGTTTTAATAAGCTTTTAAGAATATATTAATTTTAGACATTGACTTTTAACTTGAGGCTTAAACTTTATTAATATACTCTTTAATGAAATAATTAGCCACAATTCAAATAGAGGAACTGTTAAATTGACTTGTTCATTACACTGTACATTAATGATTATCATTAACCGTATTCCTAACAGAGTTTATCGACTGTATAAAATATATATTTTGAATCATGCGCTTATTGCGATATTCACAATTTTTCGCAATTGAATTGATAACTTTCTTTTATTTCTTCTTATCAAGACTTCCAACGATAAATGACGAATCTGTGATATTATTATTAATGACATGTTAACCTAAATGTTAGCTAAAAAATTTCGGAGCTAAAGCGTGCTATGATAAGCGTTGGCTTCCGTCGCCTGGACTTCCTGATACTTGTTCCTTCTCTGTATCGGTCTTTGTTAGCGGTGCGATGACCCTTGTCAGCTAAATATACAAGTTGCAGCAGGACTTTCAAGGATGTCTCGCTCATCCCAGAAGTACAAAGTAAGTAACTTGGACAATTATGTGACGATAATTACGTTACCAAGCGATGCTTATAGCTTGAAGAATCACAGGTGTCAGAGAGGAATAAAAAATATACATATAAAAAAATGTGTTTGTCTGACTATTACCGCCCGTAACTACTTATGACTCGAATAACCCATCGTTCATCAGTTTCATTGAAATGAACTGCGCCCCTATATTTTCAAAATAGTACCGTTATAACGCACATAAGCAATCCAGTAAAACTCGAGGTTATGCGTGATTAGAAGAGAAGAAAGGAGGATGAGCCAGCGAATCTTTCATCAGCCTTTTTCAGTGAGGGCTTCCTCGTAATCGATATTCATGCGGATCGAGTCGTAGCAATTAAATAGCTATTAGCTCGTGCTTCCAATTTGGCCATGTTTCAATAAAGCAACCTAAAAAACTTAATACATACTCCGTAAAATAGCTAGGTTATGTTTGTCGATCGCGTGAAATCAACGAGCTGTACTTTCTAGCTCATCTCTGGCTTGCTCCATCCTTTGACTCTTCTTGACCCTAAAGCCCTTTTATCTGATTACCATGGAGTCAGCCGCGAGCATAGCCGCGTATATAGCACTGTCATCGATTTTAGATGCTATCGCCCTGCTGCGAAACGACGTCAATAAAGCCGTTGCTGTGTTATTGTGCACTTTACGATGCGTCCGCAAGTTTGCTTTACGCCCGCTGCTGCTTTCGTTTCATTCTCGGGATTAAAATCGTTTTTCTCTCGAGTCATCGCTGAAAAACGCACCGCACACGCTCGGGGAAATTTTTTTTTTTCCCGCAAAGCTCGGCTTGGGCGGAGCAAGCCGAGAGTTAAATGGCCCGAGAGCAGGGCGCGTTCGCTCTTTTCTTTTACGTTTTCATTTGGATCGGAATAAAAGAGACGAGGTTTACACTTTCGGTGACTTTACGGTATACGCATGCTGCTTGGCTGTAGCTGATACATTTAGAGATTCGCGATGTATTTATAGGAAGTTGAGAATTACTTGACTAACTAGAAAACTATATGGAGGTCTTCAATGATTCAAGTTTTATTTTGACTAATTTGATTGCCTAATGCAAGTAAATAGATTCTTAAAACTTGATAATAGTTCGAATGACTTGAAATATTGAAACGTTACATTTTTTCATGCCGAATCGTTGAATAACATTTTATTGTACATTTTCTTGATAATGGTTGATTGTTATTATAAAAAAAATTGATTATAATTTTTTATCAAGTTTAAGAATTTGTATTTTATAATTCTAAACAATGTATACATTCTACTTAAATTTTATTCATTTTCAGTATTTAAAAACTTATTAGTAAATGCTAACAAATTGTGAAGGAAAATTTTGTTTTATAGTTCTAGAAACTAGAGAAAGTTCTTAAGGATAGCGTATCTAACCACATTGGGTATGTATCTTCATAAATTCAGGTATACTGTTATATTTACATGTAAACTTTAACAGAATTTCAACTTTTCTTGCAGTCAATGTCAAACATTCTTCCAAGTTTGAAAGGTAAGAAAGTTAGTAAATATTTTATATGAAATTCTATTTAGCATACTTCATATCACGTATGTCTTTGATAGTTTGTTACTTTAAACATAATATTAGAAACTATTACTTATTTTTATCTTGTAAACAGACTTAGCTATATACGAAGTGAGAAAAATCCTCTAGTTGATCAGTGCTGTTCGATAGTCCGAACGGAATTCACGAATCGTTAACTTTTCTTATTTATAAACTAAAATCTATCCATTCGAGTTATAAATACCTTAAATTAGCAACAAATTGAAGCTCAAACGGCAAGTGATAAAAAAACATTTTCAGACTAATGTAAGATCAGCGCACACTGATCCACTGACCTATATTCAGATCTCGACTTTTGTCTCACGCTTGTCGCTAAGAAAGTTATTTTAAGCACTTAGCGCAATATCACGAGTTATACATTACCGTAAATCCGCATGCAAAGGTAAAACTTTGTAAGCAATTACTTAACGTTAATAAATGAATTATTACAAAAATCAAAAGTAGTAAAATCATATTTAATACACTTTTCTTTAATCTTTTAGCTAATTCAGTTTATAGAATATTAATGTAAGATAAAGCTAAAATAAAATTGAAAGTATCGACATTTTAGCGAAATTTTATTAATTTTAGAAAGGTTTTTAATTAGAGACTTGTGCTATCTATTCGTCATAATTAATTAAATTTCTTATTTGACTCGTCTAAAGTGGTAGAAAAAGAGAAAATGAGGGTAAAAAAGTGAGAGAGGAAGAAGGAGAGGGCAGGAAAGAGTGAAACACTCATTTGAAGTTTTGCGCGACGTTATTTACTATCCAGTTCGCGCAATTTCTGTAGACCAGCTCTCGTGCGCCTCTCTTATTCTTTCCGTCTCTCTTTCGCTTGGCAAAAGTGTTCATTACACAGTGGTGCCTTCAAATGAAATGAGGTGTATCTTCGCGCAAGCTGCTGCTGCTGCTACTCCTCGGCGCCAGGTGATGACTTCGTGCCGGGCACGGCTTGCGTCAAGAAAAAACAACGAAAAAGGCACAACTTGAAGCGAGAGGGAAAATGCAAAAGATAAGGGTCTGGAGTCGACGATGCTGAGGCTAAAAAGTGAGAGAAAGTTGAACTAAAAAAATAGAGCTGAAAGAGGAAGGGATGATGCAGTTTGCTGCGAATTAGGAGTACGCTGAAAGCAAAGTTTTAATAAATATATATAACAAGTTATTTTTAAGATGACTTGAAAGTTCATTCGACTTTATGAGGATAATCTACTACTCAGTATATTTTTAAGAGACTTTCATAAGTCAATATAATCAGAATAATAAGCAGCGCATTATTGAAACAATTTAACGTGCATTCTTAACATGCATTTATTTAATATGCAAATTCTTCTTGAAAAAATGAAAATTTTTTTTAATTTCGCTTTATTAAATATAAAAAATCTATGAAGAGATTCTCATATGAAATTGTGGAATTTTGTGTTTAAAATTTAAAAAAAAATATGTGTACAAAGTTGAAGATTGGCTGAGAAAATTATTTTTAAAAGACTGTATTAATATAATAAAATAAATAAGCAAAATTTTTTAACAAAATTGAATGGGCATAATTATAATTTCTGAACAGTAATATATTTTACAATTATTTTTGTTTTGTTTATTTTTGTATATGTCAAAGACCATCTATAAATTTATACACTTTCTAGAAATTTAAATCAGTGTATAAACTACACTGACTAACCAAAGGCGTGTTAAAGTTTTATAACTTAATTCAAATTATATTGCAAATGTAACTGGCGAAATTGTTACTAACGAATGCAAATTTACGTTTCCATTGGCTAGATTCGCGGTCTATCGAAACTTCGCGAGAGTCTCAGGGTTCATTTTGTTCGAAACTGCTGCCGTTCCGAGCTAATGTCGTTTAAAACAAAATAGACGAAATGGCGCTTAAGCGTGCCAAAACCAATATTTATCTATTAAATGAAAATAATTAAAGATTCAAGACTCACAGAATTAGTTGAAAATGAATTAAATCCATTAAAATTAGTTATTAATAAAACTATAGTACAAATACATAATTTACATAATTAAGATATAATTCAGAAAATGTATAGTGACATTACGTTAGTTAATAGTTTAATAATATTAATATTATATGTAAAGTTTAATTTAATGCTGCAAATAATTTCAATTTTATACTGCAAATATTATATTATTTCATGATAAACGCATATGTGTAATAATCGTTTACAAAGTTGCGGTTCCACTAAAATTATTATACTAACTTTTGATGCATGCGGAATCTTAAATATACTTACCACGAATATTTTACGAGGTAAACTGTGTAAATGTATGAAATTCAAAGCTACATTTTTATATAATATCCCTTTTATCACCTTTTTTATTTTAATTTAATTGTTCGATGTAATTTGAACCTCTGTAATTGCTTAAATAAACTACGAAAAAATTTAGTTTAATTTACTCAATTTTTCATAAACATTTAGTAGTTATGTACTATTAGAACTAACACGGTAAATAATATTTTATTATATTAGCCCAATCATAAGCAACTTATAATTTAGTCAAATTTAGGCCCCTTAAATATTCAAACAATTTAGCAATATTAATTAGCTCAGAGTAGTGAATATCATATAGAAATTATTACTTTATAAATGTTTCATAGTCATATTGGAATAGATATATTTATTATTATTATTAGCAGAATATAAATTGATGAAAAGTATGTAAGATTACCGTTAATAACCATTTATTATTTACTTTATCTATTAATCAAAACATATTTTTTTATTATATTTCTGTTTCTTTGAAGTCAAAAAAACTGGCAATTTATCATATTTTTATGTAACAAAGTGCATGCATAATTTTAATAACACATTGGGATTCAAAATTTTTTATTTATCTTTTATTGTCTATTAGCATAGACAAGCTATTTTATACTGTTTGAATTATTAATAAAAAAAAAGCTTTTATCGTAATACAACTAGAATTTTTGTTCATGTTCGAAATTATATAATTTAATTCTAAAATGTTTACGATGGAAATTATCGATAAGCATTTCTATAGCAAAATAGATAATGCATCGCTGTTTTTTTTTCAATAGGTAATTAAATTTGAAATTTGAGAAAGGTATAAGGTTTTGGACTGGTTTTACTGTTATTAATAAACTGATTTAATTTTTATCATTTTTAGTCTACGAACAATATAATTAATTCATTTTCATAGTAAGTTTAAATGTTTATAAAGTGATACTTTTAGATTATTTTCAAATAATTTTCATGTTCCAGCACTAGTTAGTAGCATTGAATTATTTGAGACTTTGTTACTTTGTTAGGAATCAATACAGCTAAAATATAAATTATTTATCTTATATATCTTTAGAGTATGTTATAAAATATGAACATAGGGTCTACTTGATCAAATTGAAAGTAATTTTTGGTGCTAGAAGCGATCTTGAAAGTCTTCTAGCAATATAGGGGCACTCAATTATTACTTGCAATGATCGAATAGTTAGTCCAAGAATTCAGTAATTTCTCTCGGCATATTTCTAAAGCAGTTTATCTCGTTAACGAATATATCCATAATTTCATTCTAAAATAATCAACATTAAACCAAACAAACAAAAGCTTACCATCTAAATAAATACTATAAAAAGCAAAGACAATGCAGCTTGTTTACTCATCACGAGTCCCTCGACATCATCGCTCTCATAAAAAGACAAAACAAAGCACCGCTATCTCGTCGTTTTATCCAAAGCTAAACATTAGGGAAAAAATGACAGCCTCCATGTATACCCACGGCAGCAGTCGCTCTGTCAGAGAGAACAAAACAAAAGAAGAGAAAAGCTCAGACACCTGGGAAGTGCGAGATTACGGACAATTAGCGAGTTGGAAAATGCGTGCTGCGCTGCGCACGAGGCGCCCCTCTGTGTGTAGAGCAGTCGCGCAGTTAAACAGCTTGGCGCGCTATATGATCTCGTAGGTCAAGGAGCTCACGCGTGCCCGGCGAGAAGTCACGTAGCTGTGGGTGGCTCTACCATTCTGGCCGTCTCTGCTCTCGTAAAAAACTCGTTAAGCTCATCCCGAGCCCGCGCGCGCGCGCGGGGCATAGCACTTTTAACGCGGCCGACTTTTCCGCGCGCGCCTCTCTTTAGCCGCTGCGCCCCAAGAGACGTAGAGTGAGCTCTCTTTTTCTCGGAGCTCACGTGCGCTCGAAACAGTAGCGGCATTCCGGCTTGAGCAAACATTGTTTCGTCGCGGAGGAAGGGATAGGCATGCAGAAGTTTACCTCTCGGAGAGTTTAAATGCGATCGCGTTAGTTACCGATGAGCTACTTTTTGGCGGGAGCAGCATTAGCTTTTTCGTCGATTGGCAGGGTATACTAAAAAATAATTTTCAAGCTCGTCTCCAATCGCTAAAATTCAGCAAAAATGTATTTAAAATCAAATGAAAAGTGTTAGATGTGATTCAATGATTGCTCGAGCAGTATATGCACATTTTTATAACGTGATATGTCATGTCATGGCATGAGTAAATCCGTTTCAAACAGTAGTAATGTCCAAGCTCAAGTTGAACATTTCCAAAATATGTAAAGCTGAATTTTTCGCCATTAAAAAAGTTTGCGCTCGAAGAGAGGAATGTAGCAACTTTACAAACGATCGTTTTTATCCGGGGAAAAAAGCCACAGACGGATGAGTTATAACTGAACAATATAAAATTTCGAGATGGGAATGCATGCAGCCAACTTTATTACTCGACAATCGCTCGGAGCGAAAAGTCAGTTTACAAAAGAGATGACGCTAATTCCGACAATCGCGCCGAGCCAGTCAAAAAGTTCCGCAAAAATTTTATCCTAAAGGATTTAAAGGACTATACAGAGCAAAAGCGCGCCGGTTTGATGTGTAAATTTCTGACTGACCCACATATGCGCGCACAGAGACGTATTATACACCTCCGTTTTCATTCGATTCTCCGGACTTTACACATCTACGCACGAAGTAGCGTGAACTTTATACGGGTTAATTGAATTTTAAATATTTATGCGCAAATTCATGACTAAGTAGAAAAAGTCGAGTGCGCGCGAGCTTCCGACGGCTTAATTCGCCGGCGCGTATGCACACGCGCGCTGCAAAATGTAAAACTTTTATTAATGGAAATAATTAATGCCGCGTGTAAAGTAAAACGGGATTTAAATGAGGTAGCTAGAAACAAAAATGGATCTACCGCAGCTCCGCGCTCTCTATGGCTTAATGCTTATGAAACATTAGCACTCGCTCTATGATTTATTTGACTAACTTATTTCATTTATGTGCTCTATGAATTTTATAAATAATATTTTTGAAAAAACAAGGAGAAAGCATCTAAAATTTAGTTTTCATTTTAAAAAGTAATTCACTTTTTCGAGTCAAATAGAATATATAATTACAGTCAAATAAATTATATAATGATATTGTAATTAACTTATTCAAAAATAATTGATTTTCAAAGATAGAAATAATAATCTCGAAAGAAATTTAATAACAACTGGATTACTTTAAGAGATTTACATATCTGAATAATCTCAATTATATTTCATATTCTATAATCCATCTTTAGAGATAGCAACTTTTTTTCTCGCCAGTGCAGTAACACGTATATTGACGAAACGAGAGAGGACTAGGAAAAAACGCTACTCGTTCTTTTGGGTAGCTGATCGAGATTTCGTGCTGCAGACAATTATTTACTGTCGTGTATGTATCGAGGACGTAGATTCCTTTTGATGTCCTCCCCTTCCCCTTCTACTAACGGATTATCGAGCGATCCGCCCCGTATCTGGACAGAGAGCCCATTCTGCTATCGGATGAGTCGAAATCGGCTTTATGTAAACGTTATACATTGATAAATATTTCAAACTCTACAAAGCCGTATTAGCTCTTCGTTTTATCGAAAGATTTATAATGTAAGATATAGGAAGAAAGTATTCGATTTACCTTTAAGATATTTCACAATCCGTTCTCCTTTCCTGTGTTATCGCCTGAAACATAAAGACAAAATGTTCATTAGATGAATTTGGAAATACATTAATACTCATAAATTTGATATGTTGCTTATTCAACTAGTTAATAAAAGGTATAATATAATATTATTTACAGAATATAAAGAATTCAATAAGTGACCTCAATTCTAATACTCTTTCTAAATAAAAAAAAAGCATATTGTAAAATTGTTTAATTTACTTGAATTGTACCATTTTATTTTGGTTCTGTGAATAGAAAAAAATTTTGAATTCTGTGTTTTGCTATAGGATATCAAGGAATAAAACGAATAATTAGAGCATTCAAAATAGAAAAAATACCTTCAATATGCAAAAATTATATCGGCTAGCGTGTTCTGAAAGAAACATGAATAAATTCAATCTATTTTTTGTGTGATTTTGATTTTCTGTATATTATTATTTCATTTTTGCAAATTTTCAGAATATTTAACTGAATGGCAGATTTAAATGGTTCTTATAAATAACCTAAACAATCAATTTTTTGTTAAAACGTTACAAAAGCAGGTTCAAACAAACATCACACTATCAACTTTTAATAAACATCTTGCCCGCAAAGCGGAATCGCTCCAGGTTAATCAAACAACTTTCTAGTTCTGCCAATTAAAAAGCTCGAAAACAAGCCCAATCAAATTGAATCATCCGATTCTTCGTCGCGAAAGTTCGGCTAAAAAATTAATAAGATCTCGAAGTGCACGCTTATTCTTTCGCCAAGAGAGCTTCTCAAGAAAGTTTTCCCCTCAAGAAGAAGATTCATCGCGCGCGAGCAGCGCTTTCATGGTGCGCCGAAGCGAGCAGTCATTTCATCGACTCTTATCGCTTGGCTCCCCCCCCCCCCCCCCCCCCCCCCCCCCCCCC
>UELX01005196.1:0-14624 GCA_900480035.1 Eupelmus urozonus | reverse complement strand
CGAAATGCTCAACTTTCTCTACCAATTTTAGGCATGGAAAAGGGCCTATTTCTTGCGCGTGTTGGGAAAAATAATTTGTAAATGCCACTTTATTGACCTAAAAAGCGGGACAAAAGTGGCATTTTATTCCCTATAAAACCGTTTTCCATCAAATTTACTTTATTTCCCGCTAGGAATAAAGTACTATAATGTGTCATTAAATTTAATTATTTTTATAGTTTAGTCGGAAGTAAAACATATGCAACTCGTAAATAAAGTCGATCATTCGCTCGACTCGAGGGTGTTTTCTGCCCTCGCTTCACTCGTGCTTTCTCATCCACGGCAATAATCTTCGACTTTATTCCCTTGGTACATAATGTACTAACTATAAGTATTAGAATTTTGAAAAACACTTCTTTTCTTCTTGCATAAAATCGATTTTTAAAACAGTTCTTTGACATTTCTTGAGAAAAATGATTTTTTCAAATATTTATATAATAGAAGTTGAATGTCCTCAAACAACCTTTTTATTTTATTTATTTTTTACAATAAATTATTCTAAGCAATGTGATAGTAAAAAAATGATAAAAAAACACAAATAATCCTATTGCAACATAATTTCTCTTTTCTTGGAAAGGCATAAAATTAATTCTCAAATGATTATGAACATCTTTATTCTGATAAATTTTATTTTAACTCCTAATTTTCTGTGTTTTTATGATAGGTCGTACCTAATATGAAAAAACTGTAATTTTTTATATCAAATCGTCAGTTTGTAAATCAAACCGCCAGTTATAAACGTTTAATGAAGTTCACTTTCCTTTTTTCTACAATGTTGAAATTTTTCACGTTAAAAATTTTTCAATGTTATCAAAACATTTATATTATTTGACACCTGAAATAATTAAAAAGGTCCATTTTTGCGAGTTTAAAAAAAATATCGGATAAATCTTATCAGAAAAATTTGGGAAGTTATTGTATAAAAGTATCTTTATAAATCAGTTTTCCGTAACTATTAATTTTATGATTTTAATTTGTATGAAAGAGGTTTCCAAAAATGGATCAGTTATAAATTTGTTTTTTTTTTTTTTTTTAATCAAATTTAGTTTCTGTGGAAAGCCTGCCAAATAATATCTGTAATAACCCAATTTTTATTTAGTAATTAAAATTATATGGTATCAGGTATATTATAAGTTGGAAAATTCTTATTATACATAAAAAAGATTTTTGTCTAGAATAAGTTTACCGTTTATGCATAGTCTTCGATATATGTATATAGGTACAGGGAACTATGTAAATTATAAGTGAAAAATGGATTCCAGTTTTAAACTGTGCCTTTCGTTCTGCCCTTTCCTATAATATCTCAACTCGAAAGCCTTAAAAAACTTAAAATACAGGGCTGCAAAAAAGCTTCGAACCATGGTGAATAAAAGCAATATGTCGATAACTAGATTTAAATATCTATCAGCAATTGTATATGTATATAAATAATATAGCTATATATACGCAGTGCAGCACAACTGGCCACGACGATCACACAGAGAGATTGAGGCTCTACGCAGCAAATAGCACGCAAGCGCGGATCTTCGTCAGCTGATGTCATCAGTTGGTTGTTGCCGTTGTTGGTAGGTCGCGCGCGCCGAGAGCAGTAGATATAGTAATATAAAGTATATAGGCTTACAGAGAGACAGCTAATTATCGTCATCTCTGACTCTCCGAGTCTCGCGCGTAGAATAGAGTTGGAGCAACGCACACCAGTAGTCTTGATACACGCACTCTATAAATATACAATCAGAGTTCAGTATCTAGAATCGAAGCTTCGTGGCTGTGTTTGTCTACTTTTCCAGACACATATATAAGTGTAGGTGCAGCTGCAGCTGCAGCTCGCGGCTGTCATGTTTCGTGGCTGCTCTGTGAAAAGCGTGTACATGTAGCTGGAGTGAGCTTTTAAATGCCAAGGATCGCAAGAACGAAAAGGGGGCAAGATGTGGTCGTTCTTCTCGCGCGATCCCACCAAGGACTTTCCCTACGAGATCGGCGAGCCCCTCGACGGCCTCGACAACAGGAGCATCTGGAGCCTGCACAAAGCAAAACGCAAGGTAATCATCACCAGCTCGGACAAAGACGCTCTCATAACCTACCTTTTTCTCACTTTGCTGCAGCCCCCCACGTCTGCCCCCCTCCCCCGGTTTTACACTAATTTACCACTATTACTACAATTATCATATTATTATTTCATTTTCAGAATTCCAAATTTTATTTTTACTTCTTCTCCAGTCAAGTTATTACTTTGCTACTTTTTCCCTTTAAATTTACGTCTTTATTATCAATATCGTACTTACACTCTTTTAGGGAGCAGCAACGACTGGAGATGAGAATGTGTCTGTTTTTGTCTTCCAAGTGAAAAATGGTGCAGAATATCAGTTGGACATTGCTCGAGCTGCAGTAAAAAGACTGAAAACATTGCGACATCCAAGTATACTTGCATATTTAGATAGTTTAGAAGTACGTATAAATATATTTATATATATTTGAAATTATTTGTATTTATTACTTTTCCACTAAATTTCTACATTTCATTTTACAGACAGATAAGACAATTTACTTGGCTACAGAAAGGGTAGAACCCCTTCACAATCGTCTTTCTAGAGTTGCAGATATTGGGGAGGGTAGTAAGCGGGAGCTTTACTTATCTTGGGGAATCTTTCAAATTACTGTAAGTTTATTTACAAAATTAGTTTATTTTTTATTAGTTTATTTTATTAAAAATATACAAAGGTTCATATTTTTTGTTCTTACTTTTAGAGGGCATTAAGCTTTTTAAATAATGATGGCAATCTGCGACATAACAATGTTAACTTGTGGTCAGTTTTTGTTAATGAAGAAAGTGGCGAATGGAAACTTGGCAGTGTTGAATACATGACAGCTGTTGATACACCTTATACACCATTACCTCAAGTACTACAAGTTTACCGACCACCAGAAGCCAAAGACAACTGTAAACCAGTTACAAAATGGTAAAAAATTACCACTAATACAGAAAACTTTTTTTGCTAAATCCCGTTTATTATTCTTTACTTAATACAACTCTTATGAATTTTATAACAGTTCTGTAGACATGTGGGGACTGGGCTGTCTCATTTGGGAAGCTTTCAATGGACCACTCACTGCACCTGGAAATCTCGATGCCATGGACCAAGTAAGCTTGAGAATTTTTAATTGACACTTGCATGGAAACTTTCTTAATTTTTTATAAAATGCAAAATATAAATTTAAAAAATTATATTAAAGAAGAATCTATTTTGTTTAAGATTCCAAAACAATTAGTAATGGTATATCAAGAAATGATAAGCAGCAAGGCGGAAAATCGTCCGAATCCTGCCGATATGATTGTGCGCTGTCGTAGCAATGGAGGCTTTTTCAAGAACGACCTGGTTGATGCACTACTCTTTCTTGAAGAGATCCAAGTGAAGGAGAAGAACGAAAAAAGTCGCTTTTTCTCGCATCTCACCACACAGCTGGATGGCTTTCCAGAAGGCGTAGGACGCTACAAGATTCTACCCCAGCTGATCGCAGCATTTGAATACGGAGAGGCGGGTAGTGCGGTTTTGCCTCCGCTATTGCAACTAGGTCGAGCGCTACCCGACGCTGAGTACCAGAAGCGCGTGGTACCTTGCGTCGTTAAATTATTCGCCTCGAACGATCGTGCCACAAGGCTCAGGCTACTCCAGCAACTCGACAGATTCGTCAATCACCTGCAGCCTATGACCGTCAATGAAGCGATATTCCCGCAGGTAAAAACAATTTTTACTAAATGATTAGTATGTACTTAGGGATTGTCGTGCAAAGACATACTATAAGCGTATAAGCTCTTACAAATTTGTCAATTAAAACAAAATTTTATATCCATTTAAATTGATTCAATACTGTAATTAACTGTAAGTAGGTGATGTCCGATTGTGGTCAGACAAAAAAAAAAATGTAAATTACACTCTTTGAATTAGTAAAATTTTATTTTTCCCTTTTATAGGTTGCTAGAGGGTTTTTAGACACGAATCCGGCAGTCAGAGAACAAACCATAAAGTCAATTGTTCATTTAGCGCCAAAATTAGATTATAATAATCTTAATGTTGAAGTTTTAAGGTATTTTGCAAAACTTCAATCCAAAGACGAACAAGGCGGAATTCGTACGAATACGACGGTATGCCTTGGAAAAATTGCGCAGCATTTACATCCTCAAATAAGACAGAAAGTAAGAAAAGAAGATTAAAATTTACATCTTCCGTAATTTCTTATCAATTTATTTATTTATTTTTTAAATAATTTAAATAGTAATTAAATAACGGATATTATTATTACTTATAAGTGTCCTTTATAATAAGCATTAAATTATTTACAGGTGTTAATCGGAGCTTTTATACGGGGTACCCGTGATCCATTCCCGCCGGCGCGAAGTGCCAGCGTATTAGCCCTTGCGGCAACGCAGCAGTATTTCCTTTTACAAGAAGTAGCCAATAGGATACTGCCAGCACTCTGTCCTCTAACTACGGATCCCGATAAAGGTGTGAGGGACAACGCTTTTCGTACTATTCGAGGTTTTCTTTCTAAACTCGAAAAGGTCTCTGAAGATCCAGGACTTCGCGAATCTATGGGTTAGTATCTCTACGAAAATGGATTAAATTTAAAAAATCGATGATTTTAAATCAGTTTTACGCAATAACAAAAATGATTTTTCTTCTACAGAGGCGGACGTCAATACAGCTACCCCTAGTCTTAGTAACGCAGCAGCAACTTGGGCTGGATGGGCGGTCACTGCCGTTACAGCCAAATTTTATCGAAGCCAATCCGATAATCCAAAATCAAATGCTCCGCCTGGAAACTCAAGAATTTTGTTTAATAAACCTGCTTCGCTAGGTATGACGAATCGTTTAATATTATTCTTAAAAATCTTATATCTTCTATAAGTTATTAAATACATACGCAATAATAAGTTACGATTATAAGTAGCTGAATACACAAACAAACATTAATCCAGGAATAATCTTGACTCAAATCAATGAAAATTTCAAATTAACTGTTTTACAATGTTTACTCCTGGATTAAAAAAATATAATCATTTCATAACTAACTTACTAATCATCATGTTCGATTACAGTTGATTTTCATGAACTTTAAATTACATACGACAAATTTTCGGTAATCGAGCTAAACTAATCATTTCATTATTCCCAACAGACTAATCGATTAACAAATCAGAATCGCACGCTACAAAAGCGCGGATCATTGATATTCCAGGCTTTTTTACAGAACATGCTAGTAGTTCTCAAAGTAGTACAAGTACGACCGCGACTACGAGTAGCGCAACCAGCATGACCTCTTTGGATCACGATCACGAGCATGACACCGGACAGAACACGGCTAATACTAATTCGGACTGTGACTGGGATTGCTGGGACACGGGCGACTGGGGTGATATGGATCCGCAGCCGGCTACTGGCACGACTACTACAACAACTACTACAGCCTCTCATTCACCCAAGGGACCATCCCATCATCATGAGCAGTGGACTAGCCTGGAGGAGAAGCCGGTATGTTTTTTTTTTAATTTGTTTTTGATAAGATTTTTAATTCAAAATTTTTTGTAACTATTTTCTTATTCTTTGTTGAAACATGAAAAATAGTTTTTTAAAAAAACTAAAAGTCTGCCACGCGTTTAACAATAAATAATAGTATTAATTTCTTAATTTGTTCTAAAACATTATTTTTAGTAAAATTTTAAATACAGATTCTTAAATTTTAAATGTTTACGATTTTAAATTATTAGTTAGTTATTAGTAGTTTTAAAGATAAATTTATTATAACAGGAAATTCGATATACGTAATCTGTGAATATTGTTCAAAAAAGTAACTAACATATTAACACAAAATTTGTATTCTTTGTAAAAGTATTTGTGAATTTGTATTTTTCTATGGTATAAACTATCTTGTAAGTTTACGATTTATAATAACTTATATATTAACATAAAGAACATATTTATTATAAATTTTATAGGAAGAAGAGGCTGCAGAGGGTCAGGATAAAAGCGAATCTTTAGAATCAGGTTGGGAAGATGGCGAGTTTCAACCTTTGGAAGATTTCCCATCTAATGAATCGGGTTGGATATCTCTCTTTATTTAAACTTTATTAATAAATTAACAAAATTTTTAAAAAATTCTAATTTTTTATAAAAAATTGTTATTTTCAGATTCTGGAAACATGGGAAATAATAAGTTAGAAGAAGCTCGAAAAAAAAGAGAAGAACGTAAATTGGCAAGGCAAAGACAAATGGAAGCCAAAAGAGCAGCAAAACTAAATAGTATAAGTGCTCCAGCTAAGAAAATCTAAAACAATCAAATTAAAGTTGATTAATGGCAAATTGCAATTTATAATAAGAATCTATTGTAAAGATGACGAGACGAGGAGAAATGAGGACTTGACGACATATATATATATAGATAAATGACTATTTGTGACGAATTAATAAAATGTTGACCATATCTTATCCATATCTCCATTGCCAAGGACAAAGGATAATTTTAATAAGTCTTTTTACAAGGCTATAAATTTTATGACAAAAAAATATAAATTCATCGATCCTAACTTATCTAGTTGCTTATCATTACAATTCTTATAATCCAGCGGATTTAAACATTTTTTCCGCTAGCTAGTTTAAAAATATCGTTCTGCCTCTTTTTTTATCTTAAGTACAAAATAAATTTTTTATGAAATATATAAATATTTAAACGGAAGCGCGAGTACGCAGTCACTGTCACAATCGCGATTGTTCCGCCGGATTGTCGTGAGGAAATCGTGCGTGCATGGAGTTGGCATTTCCGGGTTCTCTTTTGAAGCCCAAACTCTCGTAGAATGGAATGAGACGATCTCGGCACTCCAATGTGATTTTGTAGCACTGCAGACTCTTTGCTAGTTGCTTCACGGCCATTACGACAAGCTTACCAAGCTGTTTACCTCTGTAATCGCTATTCACCACGACATCCTCCAAGTGTCCACGCTGTGATATAAAATAAACACTCTAATTAAAAATCTATGTAAATGATTTGATGAAGTTTATACAAAAGGCAAGTTTCTTTCAAAAGTGACAAATCACGTTACTAGAAATTGAGATTTTTTGCATTTAAATCATTTGTAAGAAATGAATTTTTTAATGTTGAAACAGACATATATGTTATGAAACTCTGAATCAAGATAGAGAAACTTTTTTATAATCTCATATTTTAATGAAGTATACAAACCAGTCCACAACTGTGAATGAATTTTTGTTCAATAACAAGTGTAGCGCTGCCTATAACTTTTCCACAGTTTAAATCTTCCACTACAATAACATAGTACCCTCCAGAACTTTTCATTCCATGAAAACGATCTGTAAAAAATATCAGTATAGGTACAGTGAGAAAAATGTTTAGTAGATCTTTTATAGTATTAGCTTTAAACTCACTTAAAAATTGATCCTTAGTGACATTTCCCACTTCAGTTAATTGACTTAAAAGTTGTAAAAATCCTGAAAAAATTATTTGAAAATAAATAGCCATAATTAAATAAAGAGTGGTTCTTTAAAGTTATTATTAATATTAAGTTACCTTTATCATAATCTTTGCTATTGAGGGGTCTAAAAATAAGTCCATCACTGCGTAATTGGTGTGCTACCCTTTCTAATAAATTTGGATTGAATAAATCTACACCATCTGCTCCAGATGGGAGACTCTGAAAAAATACATATTATTTCAGTACTAAATTTATAATAAGTTGAAAACTATAAATAATCATTTTAATTTTAAACCTACTTATCATTTTAATAAATATATAATATTTAATAAAACCTATGACTAATAATTAAATTACATATCAATTTTTATTTTATTCAAAATTCAAATTCTGTCATTCATTGCATTAAAAAATTCGAAACCTATAGGCATATGCATCAAGAATATAACATAAAATATTACAGTAAGAATTATGAAGTTCGCGATAACGTATATTAAAAAAGCAAAATCAATAAAAATCTAAAACTACACATACATATATCTAAGCAGTTTCGCAATTCAAATGTCAAGGTTAAAAGCCTCTGCAATTAGGAAAAAATTCAATTAGCGAGCTTCCACGTAAGCTTAAACAAACATCGAAAACAAATGTACCGCGCAATAATTACGTTGAATGGAAGAAAAAAAAATAAAAGAAATGGCAGTACAGAATGTTTACTTTTTAGCGCGCACTGTTATCAATTGTTCTACCTATCAGCTCGCGCTTGTCATTTGACAGCAAGCTGATTACATTTAAATCCTAAGTATTCAAACATATGGACCTAACCTGTGAGCGCGATCTGTCCGTCATCGCTGCGGCTGCAGTGGCTCGCTGGCAGGGTAGACGTCGTCGGTGGACCGGTTACACACGCGCGACTGAACTCTCGGCCCGCACTGTAGCAGCCGCGCAGCCGCTGCGAAACGCCAAACGATATGTGTACATACATAGATACCTCAACGTTTATGTGTGTCGCGTGTGTGAGTGTGTGTGTGGGGGCTGGGTGTCCTAATGAACAGTTATACGAGCGACGAGTTTTATTCGAGGTTTTTGGGAGAGGAGCGCTTCACCGGAGCTTCCTCGCTCTTTCTCTTTCGATTTTTTTTTTTCTGACGGCGATGATCGTGTTATAAGTATACCTATTTATATCGTTTTTAAGCTTATATTTTTAAAATTTATGTTATGTTTAAATCAATTTTTTAAATTCACTCAGGTATGACTTATTTTTATTTTATAGTTCTGTTAGTCGTGTGAAAGAACTTTTATAGAATATATAGATTTTAACTATTTATAAAGTATCGTTTAATAGAAATTGGAATTTAAATTTGTCTATAACGTTCACTTAATGGGTTTAAAGATAAAAATTACTATTAACACATAAACGTACATGCTTAATATCTTATCGTTTTTAAAAATGTGTAAAGTAATTTTTTATTTTTATGACGAAACATTTACATAAATTTACAGGTACATTCCTAATTAATCTTATAATTACATTGTTTAAATTTTATAGAATTTATGATTCTAAAGATATGATGAATTATAATTCGAGTCTGAGTATAGCGATCGTTTAAATTGCATAATATTTAGAAATGAAAGATCATATTATCTAATACCTTTTTAACAGTAAATGTAGGATTTGAAGAAAAGTAATTTTATATTGATTATAGGGAGTAGATTAAAATTACTAGTAGCTAAAATAAACGCATCAATTCTGAAATATCAATCCTGTCGTCTAGGCAGAGAGCGAGAGAGACTTGCTTTATTTCTTCTGAGCATTTTAATGGGCAGCTCAGGAATTTTTGGGGTGTCGTTGCGTGCGCCTACCGCGAGCTCGTACTTTCACCGTGTCTACACTCCGGTTCTCCAATGTCTGCGTATATATACAGTCGATGTGCCTTATACGCCTTTTGCCGCTTATCTCGCGGCGGTAACTATTATACATCGATGCGACCTTCACCTTACACGCGTATAAGAAGCAGCGCGGAACAGGTAAATAACGATCAGAGCGAAGGTCGTTCTCCACTCTCGACGTTTAGTCAAAACGACCACTTATGGATTCTTTCTTCTTGCGACAAAAATTCGAAATGCGCGCGATATCTATATAGTTTCGACCTTTTTTTCTACTATATTTTTTTATTGCTTTTTTGAAATTATGAGATGTGCCAAGCGGAGAGAAAGGAAGATCGGATAGATTTTTTTTGCTTCTTCTGCAGGTTTCGCATGTAAATTGAGAATATCAGTCGCTTACGAACCTTTGCCCATTTTCAGCGAGTCAAAGTAAAAATATTTTTAATATTGCTTTTATGTATTTTAATTAGTATAAGATTCCCTAACAATAATTAGTAAATAATATAATTATTTCAATAGTTAAATGCAGCTACTCCAAAAATCTGATTCGAATCGGACAGAAATTTTTATTTATACCTAACGCAACATCGCCGATCTATTAAAAAATAAAAAGTATCTAATAGTAACCAAAATATTCCAAGTAATAATAGAACTATTTTAATACGAATCTAACTTTAACCACATCGATTTCCTGAATTTATTACGTCCCGCAGAATTCATAATTTTTGCTATAATTTCTCTACGAGGCGTGAATGGGATATAGTTGCACATGCTGCATGGCTAATTTAATACAAAAACTAAAAATTACAGCATTAGTATTTAATACAAAAATTAAATGATTGATATTAGGTATACTCTCGCATTTTTATGAATAAATAATACATTTTATATTCTAAAAATAGTAATACTTTTTTATGTAAAAGTATATTAAAAATAAATGGTTATCTATATATTTCTTAAAAATTATATTTATTTTTATTTAAGAAAAATATTTAATTCCTATGAAACATATTTTTTAATTATTCGTAATCACTCGAAACGTTTACAAAAATGTTACTTATATAACACCAATCGGCCAGTTCCTTATCATATCTTTCGTATAGGATTATAGGTAAAAAATGTAAAATTCTGCATTTACATATAATTCGGCAATATAATTCTCGATAAAGTATAATATCCAAATAAAGTACATTTGAATTAAGCGGTCATTTATAATTAGCTAGGTCGCGCAGTCGCACAGTTGTGCACACAGCATAAGTCGTGCAATTGAAAATAAGCCCAAACGTACACGTATGTGGAGCGCATCTGCCATAATACTATAACATAACCTCATAGTGCACTTCTAAACAGATATTTTTATATATGCACAAGTTGCCGCTCTTTCAATGTTGTAAGGATTTTCTTGATAATTAAACTGTAAGAAAGAAAAGTTCGATCATCAAATTTTCCTTATAAATATAAGAAAAATGGTTTCCGTGCTAAATACGGTAGACACTGGTCATGAAGACATGATTCATGATGCAGAAATGGATTATTATGGACTTAGGTTAGCTACGTGTTCGAGCGATAATTCCGTCAAGATTTTCGACTTGAAAAATGGCTCGCAGAGTTTAGTTGCGGAATTGAAAGCTCACGTCGGACCCGTCTGGCAAGTCGCTTGGGCTCATCCAAAATTTGGCAACATTCTTGCATCTTGTAGTTATGACAGGTAAATACCATACACAGTTCTAACTCTTAATCAATTTCCATTAGAGTACATCATTTAATATTTCCTAATTTCATCAGATATATTTTATTACTTTAGCATTTTCTTTAATTAAGCTTCTTATCCTATGGCATAAATATTTCAATCACATTAACAAATTTATCTGTGTAGCTGTACCTATTATTTTATTACGTACAATGGACCAATAATAATACAGGAATCATAAAACAAGTATTATCAATATTATTTAAAGAAAAATGTATTCAATCTTCTTAAATTCATTTAAAGATTTATATTAAATTGAATTTATACTAATGTTTCAGAATTTTAATAAAATATACATTTCAGGAAAGTTATCATATGGAAAGAGCTCAATGAGTGGACAAAAATTTATGAACATGCAGTCCATGATTCCTCGGTCAATTCTATAGCATTTGCACCACACGATTTTGGTCTTATTCTTGCCTGTGGTAGTTCTGATGGCTCTGTTTCTATTTTAATCAATAATGGAGATAGTTGGGAAACACAAAAGATTCCAAATGCACACACTATTGGTTGTAATTCGGTTTCTTGGTGTCCTGCAGTTGAACCTGCTTTTGATTCTACATCAAAAACACCTATCAAAAGATTGGCTACTGCTGGCTGCGATAATTTAGTAAAAATATGGAAAGAAAAGGGTGATAGATGGATTGAGGAAAATAAGCTCGAAGCCCATAGTGATTGGGCAAGTATAATGTTTTTTAATATTTATAAAACTTAATTTTTAGGCACAATCTATGAGAGAATGATTTATATTTTCACAATTACAAAAAACAATGTTTATAAATTTTCTCAAAAATTCCTTGTCAGATATGACGTTTTGATGAAAAAAGTTGACTGCCATATTTCCAACTTTGCTTGATCTCTTTAAGATCACATGTGCCATAATTAAATATTTGAAAAATCGATTTTGTAAAAGAATCTTAAAAAATATTCTTTTTTATAAAATAATAGTTCTATAATCTCTATAATCATAATTTTCTTTTTAATCAAAATCAATCAATTCTTAATATAATAAGCAATCAAAAATTGTTTTTTTATAACAGTCATGAAACTTTACTCTATAAATTTATTGTGCCTAGTTCAGAAAAAGCTTAGATGAAACAATGCTTCTAAATTTTAATTGTTAATAAAGTATATTATTCTTAAATCCTCAAGAAATAAACACAAAAATCTATTATTTAACCTGTTTACTCATACTAATTTTTTTAATTTTTAAAATTTTTGATAGGTAAGAGATGTAGCTTGGGCTCCAGCAGTAGGGCCACCAAGGGCAGCACTTGCGTCTTGTTCTCAAGATCGTCGAGTAATAATCTGGACGTCGACGGACTACGTCAGCTGGACGCCACATATTTTAAATGTGTTTGATGATGTCGTATGGAATGTCAGCTGGTCTCTCATGGGTGGAATTCTGGCGGTTAGTGGTGGGGATAACAAAGTTTCCTTATGGCGCGAAAATACAGAAGGACAGTGGATTAGCATATCTGAGCTGAATAAAGGCCAAGGAAATATTAATAATCCAGATCAACGAGCTCTTTAAAAAAAATTTAAGCGATTTAGGCAAAGAACTGTTTTATAAATTCATATGTTGTATAAGTAATTTGAATATAAGTTTATATAATATTATTAAAAATGCATTAATTTGTTTTTTCATTTTTTTTTATTTTGTAAAAAAAATTTAATTCTGAGTGTATAACGAGGCCGTGAAAACAATGTCCCTTTTAATCTTAGTAGATGCTTCTTCCATTTTTTCTTTGAGTGCAGGATGACCAATAATAATGGCAGCATTTTTAACGTCTTGTAACGTTTCATTTAATTGTTGAATACATCGAACAATGATACCTTCTTGAATTTCAGTTAATTCCATGATTTTTGCGAATGATTTTGCGCGAGCCCATTCGTAAACCACTCGAATTAATTGGAAACTCGGTTGAGGAATTGGTTCCAGCTCATATTTCTTTTCTATTTCGACCAATCTAGTATAAACTTTTGTCATTTCTTTCTTTAACTATAGAAAAAATAATAAAATGTAAATTATAATAATGGTTTCAATTCTATAAGTCTAAAATATATGGAATTATGCATTAAAACGCACCTCGTTTAATCTAGGAATGTCTTCATCTTTGTCTTCTTCATTACTTCTATGCTGGAATACAAGAGAAGACAGCATTGCAGCAATTTCTTCAGGCTGCCAGTTTGTCAAAACATTATCCAGTACTAGTTCTGTTAAGAAAATTTCATATGTTCCCATTTCTAGAGCTACTCTGCCTTTTAATGTAACTGAAAAATTGATAAAAAATTTAATAGAATATGACATTCTTTTATTAAAAGAATTTAATCTTACCTCTGTCTTCATGATCGATATATTTTAATTCTTTAAGTACTTTTACCCTGCCCTCATATTCTGGATAATTTTCCAAATACTCATCACTTAGTTGTTTTACTAAGTTCTCCTTTTGCTGTTGTAGTTCCTTTTGTTTGAAAACTTGATCAAATTCTTCTTCAAAGTTAGGTGTATCTACAATTTTGTTTCTAAGAGATGAAAGTTGTCTTGCAATATCATGTAATAATAGAACTTTTGTTTGTAATTCGAAATCATTTAATTTCAACTCTACAAAAGGTTGTATGATAGCTGGATTTTTATGTACTTCAAGAGACAATTTGAGAAGCTCATCCATTGCTTTTTGGCAGGACGGACCATAAGGAGCATCTCTAGGATAACAATCAAATTGAATAATTTAAATATAATATTTGTCTACTATATATTCATATATGTCTAGTTGTCTAGGCAAAACTATTTAAACTAGGAAATGGTTACATGAAATTCTAACCAACGACCCTTTCAATGGAAAAATTCATTTTGCTGTAGTGTTTATTAATATAAAAAATTCTCATTTGAAAAAATATTTATTATAGAAAAAATATTACCATGGAAAGGGCTGTTGCGTTTTGTAGCATGTTTTACATATGTTTATAAACTGTTTCGTGCACGCTAACTTTTCGTTTAGTGTGCTCCAAAATACTCATTTCATAAAAATTATTTTAAACTTAATAACAAATAATTAGTGAGTAAATTTTACAGCTAAATAAAAACTTACTTAAATCTAGGTATCTGTCTTTTCTCCCAGTCAGCCCAAATTAGTTTACAGTTGACATCAGCCACACAATTAGTTACTTCAACAATAGACGTCGCAGATATGAACAGAATCTCATGAGTAGGATTCTCAAGAGGTTCGTACAATTTCTTTTGAATTAAACCCATAATATTGTACCAAGTTTCTGCTCTATTACTATTTTTGGCAATCTCTTCTTCTTTAGCACTGGACAGCACAAACACTTTGTACATTACGTCCTTCATTTTTTTCTGAACTCCCAGGAAAATCGCCAACTTGTTTACGTGATGCTGATGACGAATTAGCAGCACTCTGCCCTCGACTAGAGCTTTCACAGATTTCTTTGACTCGAGCTCATAGG
>UELX01005195.1:0-14630 GCA_900480035.1 Eupelmus urozonus | reverse complement strand
GGGGGAGGGGGTGGGGGGTGAAAAACGCGTCGCACAATATGCCGAATCGAGCGAGCTTGCGCGCGCCTCCCGTATAATCACATTATTCGCTCGGTTAATGCCCCGCAATAATCGGCGCGCCGGCGCGCCGAAACAAACGTTCGTTAATCAAATGGAAAGAAGCGCGCATAGGTGCAATAAAACGAGCGCTCGGCAGATAGATCAAAGCGACAAAAAGCCATCGCTCGCCTGCGCGTGTGCAAAAAGGACGCAAAAAAGGCAAAAAAAGTAAAAAAAACGAATCGAAACTGCGTGCGTTCTTGTTTTAGCGGTGGCGCGTGTATATCGAATCCCTCTGCTCTGTGTGTATATACCTTACGGTTAGGCTCGGAATTAAAATGACGGCCGCAAGCGGCGCGGGGATGGATGATGATGTGCATCGATGAGCAGCGCGCCAGCAGCAGGTATATAAAGGGGCTTCCTTCCTCTCCCTCCCACTCTCTTCGCGATTAATGAGATGTAAACGATTTAACGCTGAATTAGACACGACAATGGGGACCACTTGTGAAGGCGGCGGCGGTTCTCTTCTCTCTCTCTCTCTCTCTCTCTCTCTCTGTCTTGTTCTCTCTACCCTGGCTCCGGATCTTCTTTCTCGCTCTCTGAGAGCGAAATTTGCGCGCGCCCTCGCGAGAGGCGGAGACAAAGGCTAAGCGCACGACACGAATGTGGGAGGAAATAGGAGGAGACGAGGCAAATGGCGTGTAAGTGAGGCAAGTGCAGGGGAAAATGAGAAAAATCATAATGCCGGGGGTGGAGAGGAAAAGACGTCCGGCTGTGGTTAAAGACCCGTTGATTAGAGAGAATGTACATTGAAATTATGAGAGTTGAAGATATTTTTGTTTAAACGCTTGCAGTGTTACGAGCGCGTTTTAATTTTTCCGCTTATAATTGAACCGCCTCTACCTCGTATTATATGAACTATTATAAAATGGAATTTCATACGCCATTATATTTTTTAGCTTTACAGTGCTCGACGCGAATAAATCGTGCAATAAATAATTAGCTTATTAAAAGTTGTGCAGCCGCGCAAGCTTTTCCCGATTCCCATGAAAATCTTAAAAGCCACTTTTCTTCATTAACTCGGATAACATAGGTGAGATTTGACGATAAGAATTAAGAGGGAGAAAGTAGAGCCGCGAGTAAGAAACTCAAAGATGAGCAGCCGAACGAAGTTAGAGGGACGGCGATTGAAATAGAATGAAGCAGCTAAAAAGTATATAGGAGAGAGCCGGGCGCCCGGAGGATAGACGTCGCCCGCAAAGAGGAGAGCACAAGCGGGAGAGAGAGAGGGAAGCTAAACAGCTTTGAAACTTTCCGCGTTTGGCTTCCCTTTTACAACTCTGGAATACTTGGACCGCGCTCACGTCTCTCCCTTGATGTCTCAATTTATATCCTCATAAAGCTCCTGTCCCCCTTCCCCTCCTATCTCCGGCATTGTGCAAACTTTTCTTGTTCGAATTCGAAGGACTTTCCATTCCTCTATCTCTCCTACACATCGATCGACAAAAATTTTCCATGTAAATCGGCTGCTCTCTTTCTCCTCCCCCGATGAAGCAATTAAATTTATATACTCGCAAAACTCCCTTCGAAAAAGTCCCGTATACTTTCGAAAGTCCCGATCTCGAAACGATCCATTGTCCTCTCCCTCCCCCCCGTCGATGATATTTTAACGCTCCGCCGAGCGTTTCCTGATATTTTTTTTGCTCACCTACCCGACTCTCCTTAAACAAACTCTCCGGGCCTTCGTCATTCCGGACTAGACGTCTATACGTGCAGCGAGCTCGTCACGCTTTTGCCAAGTCGCGAAACACAGCGGCTGGGCGCGTCGCGCCATTGTAATTCAAAGTTAATTACCGGGGCAATGCGCGCGCAGACGTTTACAGGCTCTATGTACAGAGGAGTAGCTCGCTGGCACTGTGTATGTGTGCATTTAAATTGCGATCCCCAGGTGCAGTTGGTTTAGCGAAACTATCGCGCCTCGCGGTTTATGTATAGAGGCAGGCGTGCGCGCGCGCGCGACTTTCTCACACAGGAGTTTGTTAATTATAAGTTTTTCGATGTGCCGGCCGAGATAGCTAGGATTCATTATTGGATATATCGGAATGAGAATGCGGCTTAATGTCACGATGTAATTATATCGCGCGAGTCGTAAATATCGCGGCTATCATAAGCTCCCGCGCGACTACATTAATAACCTTGATGCATTTCGCGGCGGCATATAAAATTATTCTTGCAAGCGCGCTCGCGCTCGCCGCGGCCAATTAAAAGTTCGCCAAAGCGAGAGAGGCTAGAGCGATAAAAGCCAGCGAGAGAGCCGCTTTCGAGAGGAGGAAATAAAAAAGAAACTTGTCAGTTTGACTCTATTTATCCGCAGGAGCAGCCGAGCTATTCTAGTGCGGATAATTATCGGCGGATTGTTCCATTGTTGTGATAACTTTGCCGGCGGATCGCGTAATGATGCTTAGAAAGTTGGAAAAGTAAAGCGAGCGGATATTGCGGTAATCTGGCTTCGTTGTACTTTGTTCGATGCTTGATAATTTATCGATGATTTTCTGCATAAGTTGTGTTTGCCTGCGAGTTTTACACGAGCGAAGTGTGTGAGGCTAAACTTCGAGGAAATTTTAAGTACCTTAAATATGTGACCTGATATCGTACTTATAATTTAATAAAACTTGAGGAAATTTTAATGATACAATTATAGTAAGTCGGCTGAATATACCACCCTGGCTAATAATATGTTAATTGTTATCAATTTTCAATCTAAATATTAGGTATTAACGATTGAAGTCTTAAAAAAGATTAATCACTGGTCAACCTATTTATACTCGTTGGGTAGCTTTCGATCTAGCTCGAAATAATTAAGTATATCAGAAAAAAAGAAATTTCAGAGTGTTGAACATAAAAATAGTTTTATTATAGCCTTTGTTGACGTGTCGTTTACCTTTTTAATTAGGACGCAATTACTATTATTAATTTTGACCTTTTCAATGGGTCGAAATATGACGAATCAGTAAAATGTTATAAATATATTTCAATATCAATATTGTATGACGCAATTAAAAAAATCATTATTAAAAATTAATTTAGAACTATATTTAATCAATTTACTTACTGAAGAATCATTCTGTAACTAAAAACATCCGAGAAATTTCATTAGTTTTTGCATCACCGAAGCACGGCATATAAACACACGTGCCCAAATTCCTTTTATGATCCCAAGATCAAAATCCATTTTTCGCACATCTTAAATTTTTTCTAAGGCACGAAGCTCATAATTAACGCCTGTCTGAAATAATTAGGCGACTGGGGCTACGCAACCGCCTCCCGCTAATGAAAACAATTAAACTAACAGTCTTACACAAGGCATAAATTACCGGGCAACAAAGTCGCCCGAAGATCGCCGGAAGAAGATAAAACGGTGGACGCTCCTTAGCCGGCTCACATACAGAGACAGAGGAGGGGGGAGGGGGGGAAGAGAGAAGAGACAAAAATCAGGAGCATACACAGCGCGGCGAAGAGGTCGTGTTGTACGTCGTCGTCGCTTGCAGGCCGGCCGAGAGAGCAGCGGGGAGGGCATAACGCTCGCGCGCGCTCGAAAAAAGAGAGCACGCTGGGAATGTGTCGCGGGACACGGCGAATTTAAAATTGGACCGGTTGAAGTCGACGCTTTCGGCCCCGTGTACGTGTGTATCCCGGCTTGTATACGTGTACACATAAATACGCGAACGCCGTAGCAGCTCTCAAATGAAGATAGAGCAACTTCGTGCTTCTTCCCAGCGAGAGAGAAAGAGAGAGAGCCTCCCTTTCTTCTTTCGAGCCTTCGCCTTCTTTTCTTTCTTTATATTCGTTATTTATTTTCTTGTTTTCTCGACCCGGCCGTCTCTCTTCACACGCTCGGGCGTACATAGCCCGGGATACACAGCCGCTTGTCGTTGTTAGCTTCTCGACGAGCGGACGAAAGACCAGCGGATACACACACACACGCGCACATAAACACACTCGTTCATATATATAAATATAGAGAGTGAGAAAGAGAAATCGAAGAATAATAAGTGAGAAAAGAAGGAGCGAGCGGGGAAGGGGGCTGAAAGAGAAAAATAACCGTTGTCAATTTATTACTTTGGCACTGTACTCCTTTGCGCGGAGAAGTTTTAATGATTTAACATTCCGCCCGGCTGCGGACTTTGCGCCGGGGCTGCTCATTTTTTACCTTCGCTTTTTTCAAATTTCGAAACTACTTGTAAGCGCGAAAAAGCCGAGAGCCACGGATCGCGATAAAAGCCTTATCTCAGTTTCTTTTACGAGGCGTGCCGGACAAAATTTCAAAGTGCGTGAACTTTTGCCCTCTAATTGCCTGATAATGTACACGAAAAAATTCGCAGCTACGGATTTAAAAAGTCTCCTTGTGAAACTGCAAAATGTTAAAATTCTTAATGGCTTTAGAAATCCGCAAAGTGCACTATAAATCGCAATTAAATTGTAAAAAACCAATCGATCCACCGCAATCCTTCCAAACCTCAAATTTAACCGAAAGAAAAGAACCAATCGACTTTCGGAGCAGAGAGCAAAATTCCAGACTCGAAATTAAGCGGATATATGTTTAATATCACATCCGAGAAAGAGAGAAAGAAAGAAAGGAGCAAGCGGATAAGAAAGAAAGAAAGGCAGAGAGCAAGCGAGGAGGTGAGGGCTTGCGCTCGCGAAGGGCCGAAGGTAATTTACGAGGTATCGAAGACCTTGTACACTCCCACCCGCCAACGAGTCTCGCCCCGCGGAATATATCCACTCGTCTTCTTCTTCTTCGGGGCCTCTCGCTCTCTCGTTCTCTATACCGACACGTTATGTTGCCTCCCTCCTGCCCGCCCGTGGGTTACATCTCCGCGTTGCTGCTCCTGCTGCTGTTCGCTCCTCTCTTATATAGCTTGCGCCTGGCCGTAGCGTATGCTGAGAGAGAGAGAGAGAGAGAGAGCTGCCAGACTCGGCGCAGAAAATACAGCGAGAGAAGCGCAGCGAAGGGAGACTTGCTTTTGAAGAGAGGCGATGTATCTGCCGAGGGCCGAGCTCGTTGCCCGGGCACGCTGGTACGAGGAACGAGGCTGCTGTTCGCCTGAAATTCAAAATGCCCCGATAAGTCGAGCCGCAAGCTCGGCCCTTAAATTGTCGGTTGGTTTTTCAAAGTGGAATGAGCGATTATGCGTGTTTATCTTTCGGGCTGATTTTTGATTTAATGGCTGGGGAATCGAGAGTGCTGGATTTCGAAATTTTGGCAGCTATGTGTTTTTTATTGTGTTATAAAAATGGGAAAGCGGGAGAGATTTTTTTATGAAATTTATTTTATGTTTTATAATAATTTACGAGCAGTTTTAAAAATATTAATTACAAGTATCGATCAGACTAACTAGAGGATCAAGCTTTTATTGATGTTCGGAAAGCGAGCGTTCGATTCAATTATTTCGAATGTGATTCGTATTCGGAGCACCTGATGCGATTATATTCGGGTATATATCGGAAAAAATTGATCACATTTGTTATACTTAGTACAGGTAACCCAGTTCATAAGCTTTAATTCTCGCTAATCTCGATCTCATGAAGTAATAAAGTATATTCTGCTTAAAGCGGATCAAGCCTTTTTGATGATAAAAATAGCGAGCGAGGCAAAAAGATGCGTTCACGGTAAACTAGCGCCTCCGCGTAACGTATATTTTTAAGACACACAGCGCAGCGAGCTACATCTCTGCCGATAATCCCCTGCGCAATTTGCAAAGGGCTCTATCTTATTTGAAAAATTAAAAATGAATTTCGAACTACTGTAATTGATAACAAGACCTCCGGCTGGCTCTCCCCCTATCATCAGCTCTCGGAGCGCGCTCGAACTTGAGCTGGATTACCGAGCGCGAATAACTGGTTATGCTGGTCTCTCTCACGATTGAAGCGAGAACGGCCAATAGACAAGCTCTTGCTGCTACCGCGGAGCTGCGAATCCCGGAATTTCCTGGAAAAATCCGCGCGCACCCGCGAACGCCGAGAGCCAAGGGAAAGAGAAAGCCCGAGAGCGAGCTGCAGGAAGAGAGCGAGAGTGGCCGCGCGGGAATGCGCGCCTGGCGTAAAGCGAGCCTGGAAACCGTGAATTTGTAAGATGTGTATGGCGTCGGATGAGGAAAAAAAACTAATTAGCTTGGTTGGTTTTTTTTTTTCTTAAGGAGATCTTTCCTGTTATTTACTGTTGAGTTTGTATTATTGTAATTTGTATAACAAGAATGTACATTCAATTTCAAAAAGTGATTATTTTAATGCGACATTTAAATTTTATTTCAATAATAATTTAGATGTAAAAGAAGTTTGAAATCAAAAAAGTTTTTCGAGACGGCTTTATTTATAAATGCATTTACTTTGAAGCATGTCATTCGTCTACTTATGAGCAATGTCTCATAAAAAGTTGATCGGATTTCAACTTTTATACAGATTATACAAAGCTCCAACTTTCTCTACCTTTTTGAAGCTTAAAAAATCTGAACTGTACATTTCACATAAATAAAGTCCAAATCCGATCAGTCTTAGCGGAATGTACTTTACAAGTGGCTGAAGTTAGGGGAATGCTATTAGCGTTTCCAACTATGTTTGTTACATCTAAGAATTTTAAATTTTTCAGTCCTAGATATAAAAATAGATCTAATTTTTCATAATTTTAATAATCTGATATACAAAATCATGAGGTTCTAAAATGTTTTATTATAATTTGTAAACAAGAAGTCTTTTTCGACATTTATTTCAGAAGCTTTTATATACTTGTAACAGTTTTTGACTGTTAAAGTTTAATTATGAAGTACGTAATTTGCTCTTTTGAAATAGTTGTTATTAAACTTGCTGACAATGAAAGACAATGTAATTCAATATTGCAAGTCTTCAAGTTTAACTTTATAAATTATATTAAAAACTTTGAACATTAAAATGTATTTTATGTTAACAATATTTGTATATTTTATTGTCTTATATTTTTATTGTAATATTCTAAACTTATTATGTTTCTTTTGAGTAATTCTCTGTTATTACATTTTTACATTTTACTTTGAAGTACATATTAAAACGCATTGTATTTCTATGTTTCAGGTGAGTTACAGCTAATTACATTACTAAGCCTCTTCTGTCACGTGAGTAATGAAACATAATTTAATTAAGGGTTCACATAATTTAATTAAGAAAGATGTGGTGGCAAGATTTATCATGTGATATATTTTACATTTATTTATTCATTTACTAATTTAATTTCTTTCTCTTTAACATAAAATTTTATGACTTTTATTCATCATGTATGTTTCAAAAGTAGATACAGACAATATTGTTCAGACCTAACATATACATATAACCATATATAGATATTTATTAAAACTTTTTATAATTAAAAAAATTTTTAATTTATATTTAAAAAAACTTTTTCATCTTTCAGAAAATAAATATACTAATTAAGTTGCTCATTTAAAAAGGACACGTACATTTAATTTGTTTGTACTCTAGCAATTGAAATTTATTATTATTTACATACGAAAGTACGAAAATTACATGTTTTGTATTCTTCAAATTCTTTACCAGCTGCCATCGATATTATGCTAAAGTACCAGTAAAAAAATAACAAAGTATACATAGTTTCTTTTACAGATAAAATAGATGATAATTCATAGAGCTCTTACACATCCTTATGTGCATTAGTATAAAGCATGTATTTTCGTACAAATCTTACAGAAATTAAAAAAAAATTTGTCATTAGAGGTCCTTTTCTAGATATTAATTTATAAATAAATGAATTCAACTACATTGAAAGCCGGTATCAGAAAAGGGATTGCAAAATAAGGTGGAAGCAAAAGTCGCATAAGACTAACTGCAATCTGACGATTATAATAATTTCAATGATAAATACACCCCTATTAATTGAAATCATAGCTTAATAATGGATGAAAACAGGCACAGAAGACTGTATAATAGATAAAAGAAAGCATCCTTTCATCGCCCACATTAATCACTCCCATAGTAACCAGCGACAAAATCGAATATTACTTCTTTTCAATGCCTGTCTAAAGCAATCATCAAAACCACGCCCACACACAAATACTCGAACGCAGACTATAGTCGAAAAATAAATAACGCATTACACGCTCCAAGATTTTCTACGGACCTCAACACTTCACACCAGCGTGAATGGGCAACAGCAGCGGCCCGAAGACGTTTACCTGAATGAATTCAGCCGGCTCTCACGAAGAGCGGGAGAGAGAAAGAGAGAGGGAAAGCAAAGCTTAGGAGCTCCAAGTCAGCGGGAGAGCCGCTCTTCTCACTCTTTTCCCTCTCGCTGTGCTCGCGCGTCCATATATACACTCGGGCCACGTACTTAACTAGAGTCAATCGTGTCGAGAGCCGCGCGCGCGCGCGGACAGCGGGCGCACTCCGCGCTGTATTTAAGTCCGGCGTCGATCAAGTGGCCTTTTTACCCGGCGCCCGAGTGCACTCCTGCAAACTCGATTTATTATACTCGCGCCGGAGCCGCGGACTCTTAACGCTCGATCGATCATTTCGTTATACGCCGGCCGGATGATTCTTTTCTCCTTATCGGGCCGCCGCGAAAGCCGCTTTTGTTTTTGCCCGGACTCGAGTAATTAGGAGCGCTCGAGTTTTCACCTTTATTTTCGCTTCCCCCTCGAGCTTGGCTTTTTTAATCGGGAGAGAGAGAGAGAGGGACGAGTCCGAGGGAGAGAAGGAGCGGAGATGGTTCATTAAGGCTTGTTTCCCCTGTGATTTAGCGCTCGCGGTTTTAGGGCTTTTTAACGACGAGCTGCTCGGGCTTTTTAAATGTTTCTGGAGATACGGAAATAATGGGGATGATAGAGCGATTAAGATCCAGATTAATTTATTAGGCTTGACGACGGGTTGCAGTTGATTTTGATAATTTTTTATGCAAACCTGTTTTTGTTGATTAATTACTGAATAGCTATTTTATTCCATAGAAAATTTTAGTTTTGTAAAAGAATGTTATTTTTCAATGTCCTTTTGTTCTTTTTCGTGCATATAAAAATTCTTTTTAGAGGATTATTTTTATATTTTGCGGTACGATTTGGGATGTTTCTCTAATTTATGATCTGACTGTAGGTGTTGAATTGTCTTGTATTCAGGCGGCGTCGTTTTTTATTTAAATATATACGCCTCTTTTAAAAATACCGTGTTTTTAAATATTCGAGGCTTGTTCAGAATACTGACTCATTCATTACGAGCCTACGTAAGTATTTATTTTTGTATGCAAAGAAAACCAATTTTAGTATAAATAAAATGTTTATTCAAACTAACAATATAAATATTTTAAATTAATTTTTAGAAGCAATTTTTGATTGAAAAACTATTTAAAGGGAGATAGAATGATAATAGCCTTAGCCAAGCTTTAATAATAGTCAAAAGTTTAGATCTTTAAAAAATTAAATACCCATGCATAATAAAACATTTGTCACTAATTAGTGACACACATTGTAGCACATTTTCACCATTTGTACAAAAACATCAATTAAAAGAAAATCCAACCGTATTTAGAAACAAAATTTCCAAGACTCCCGACAAACATTTCTTTTCCTGAAGCCTCTATCACTCGGCGAAGCCATTAAAGGATAATCACGCGCAAACATCCTAAACAACCATCGGCAATCAAGATTCCCGCGCCTCTTCCAACAGGCCTGTCTTCTCAAAGTAAGATTTAAGAGTGCTTCACACAAGCCAAAAAACAAAGCAAAAAAACAAATGACGCGGAAAGATACTTCTCTCTTTCTCCCACACGTGTGCCTCCTCCAAATTCGCTAATCAAACGAATCGGGCCCAATCGATCAACGGACACCGAGAAGCAAAACGTCGCGCGTGCAGAAGAATAAACGGCGAGAAAACGGAGGGAACGAAGCGGGGAGATAAAGGAGGATATAAGGACGAGCTCGTAACTCCTTATTAATGCGACGCGGCACGCCGGCGATTATATGCCTCTCGCGGCGCCTTTGAATGCGCGCAAGCGCGGGACGCTCGTTCAAATCCGCGCGCGCGCGCGCGAGCTGCCGTCGACTTACCAACAAATTGAATTGATTATCGGGCCCGGTACAATGCATTGATAAATCCGCGAGCGTCTCCGCGGCGTCTTCTCCTTCTTCTTCTTCGTTGTCTTCTTTCTTCTGGCCTCACTGTCAGCGCGAGCCTCTTTTATTTCTCCTGCGAGATCCTCGTTTGCTCTGTGTACCCGCGCGCGTTCGACTTCTTTCGCTAATGTCTCTTTCGGAATTTCCTTTTATCCGGCGCGCACGCGTCTGCCTTTTGACCCGAGGAATTTCGGCGGGAGAAATTTTACGTGAAACTGGGTCTGAAAATTAAGTTTTAGAAGTGCCTTTTTTTTTATTTTTTAATGAAGCTTTCGGAATTTTCCGGCGCCGACTGTTCCGGTCTGACGGTTTTCGTATGACTTTGTTCGGAGACGTGATTCGAAAGCTGGATGTAACTTTTTTAAATTAAAAAACTTAATTAAAAAGCAAAAGTATCACTTTTAAAATGCAAGACGAAAGAATGGCTCGTAATTATCAGAGCCCGACTTGCGAAGTAGTAACAGACAAGAACCGGTGGGACGCTCCTTTCAATCAAGTCAGCTTCATATTCCATACTCCCTGCCTCAACAAAAACAATTTCAAAATCAAAACCTACTGGACAAATATACTCACGTCTCACTTGGCAGCGATAAAACAATATTTAATCTCGAGTTTCCCCAAGACTCTCGCTACCGAGCTTCCAATGCATAAATAATTCAGCCGGTCAAAGGGAGAAAAAAATCCCCGCACAGACGATTCCAGACGCGTCCCCTTGTCCTCGGCTCCTTGTAATTTTCCCTTTATACAATTCGTGACGGAGGCCATCTCGGCGCTATGCAGCGACGCGCTCGCGGCCATAATTCTCTATGTGCGATTGTCTCCGAGGGCTCGTATCTCGGCGAGAGCCAAAGCGAGCGGAAGAAGCGCGCGCGACGGATTTCTTTTGCCAGCCGCGAGCGCGCGGGCTCGCGATAAATTATTGCCGACGGGTAATTAAGTGGGTCATTCGCCGCGGCTAATTTATACTGCCGTTCGGAAATCGCGCGGCATTGTCAAGGTGCCAAGTCGCTCAAAAAGCCGGTGCGGGAGAGAAAAAGCGAGCGCCGCCGCAGCCGGCTGCTACTCTAGTTCTAGAAGGATGAGAATGGGAGGATCGCGGTCATGAGGCGTTTAAGAAAAACGAGAGGGGGCCCATTTCGCCAAGGATTCTGGGCTCGCGACTAAAACGACCGGATCTCCGGCTGTCGCCTTTTTCCTAGCGCGAGCGTCAGATGCTCTGGCTTGCGTATTAGGAAATGGGCCAATGGCTGTGACGTTTGAAGCATCGCAAAAAGCTTAAGTGGAATGTGGGTTTATGTGTTGCTTGATTCGCCGGATTCTATACAGTGCAAGATTATAAATTTTATTTATTTACTTTACGACTTTTTCCCGTATGAAGTGATACACGGTTTTATGAAAAAGACTTTTAATCTTATTGAATGAGTGAAAGAAATTATTGTTCTTATTAGGTTGTTTATTTTATTTATGAATTTTATATTTTTAAAATTCTAATAATAGTACATTATGTGCCAAGGGCGATAAGTGGACCTTTACTGCCCGAGTGTGGAGTTTGCAGTACGAGTCGTAGGCGAGCTAGCACGAGCCGAAGGCGAGTGCGTACTGCGAGAAATTGTTTCATCAAGTGTATTATTTCAAAAATGACGTTTTTGAAATCGTAAGCCTAAGATTATTATTTAAAAAATCATTCATTTATTTTTCTCCATTGGTGTCCAGGTGTCGTTTTTGAAGTTATTTTTTTGAAAATTTATAGAGAAACGGGCCCAAGGGCTCAGTTGTTATTTTTCTCTTTATTAAAATTTCAAAAAAATAACTTCAAAAACGACATCTGGACGTATGTATGTATGTATGTATGTATGTATATATTGTCCATAACAACGGGCAATAAAATTTTCTTTATTGCCTGTTGCCCATATCACCGGGCAATAAAGACCACTGTCCTGTTTTTATTGCCCGCTGGTTTGAAAATGGTCACTTCAGGCCGGCTTTTGGGGTCAATAAAACTCGAAAATCGTGCCTGTGTTACATGAAAGCATTGAAAGAACGATATTTTTCACTAAATAGGTGTAGAATTTTCATAATGATTTCCTTATATAAATACGGATACACGTACGCACGATTTTCATCAAATACGGACAAAATTACTAAACATTTTAAACCGTGCAAAAGAAATAAATTATTTAGCTTAAAAAACAAACGTATAATCGTGGATTTTTCTTCATTTTTTAAGCCATCCGAAACGTAAGCCTAACAAATAAAAGAATGATTCGTAGCAGTCCTTTTCCGTTCGAATTTATTCGTCGTTGCTATACATATGCTAAGTTCGATAAAATTATTAGTGACTTAGAGTATTCATATATCAATTATTATCTATTAAATAATCCGCACAATTTTGTTTTAAATCTTCCAAATATTATCATAGTTATTAAATATTCACATTCACAAATTTTTAAAATAATCTATAAGTTGACAGGAATTTTTTTTATTATATTACATCGCTAAAGTTTTGTTTTTAATCTTTAAATTATCACAGTAGTTATTATCACTGTAGTAAATTGTCACCGTAGCAAACACATCAATTAATATACTAAAATTTAATTATGATTAACATACAACGATATTTGAAAAATTCATCGCAAGCAAACATTTTGTACGTTGCATGCTTGACCTTGAGTATTTCAGAGCCCTTTACTAAGAAAACCAGTGTAAAATAATATACATCGATACTATAACGGCAGCTGTCTACGATTGTAAGGGAGCATCACTGCTGCAATTACAACCGAACTATCGTCATCTGAAGAATTCTATAACTGATTTTTTTTGTTAGTTGGTGTAGTTATTTCTAAATATAAAACGTTAATTCATACTTACTTTTCAAAAATTAGATAATTTTACTTCAAAAAATTGTTTAAACATTTTCTTTATTCAACGACAAAAATGTATCTTATTTTGATCGATTTTCATTTTAATTATTCCTTGAAAAGCAAGAATAATATTTTTTATTTGTATATTTATTATTAAGTGTCAATATTATTTAAACAGATTTTTAAACCTTGCTAAAAGAAAATACTAACATTCTTGTTGCAACTTGAAATACAGACTAATTTTTTTTAATTATAAAAACTATAACTTAGTGAAATTATATTATCTAGTAAAGATGAAAATGATACTTTATTCAATAAAAAAAAAAAAAAATATATAATAATAATAATAAATAGATTGCAAAGAAAAATAAGGGCTACTTATACAAGAAGAGCTGCTATCAATGGCACAATAAAATCTATTGTACTAGCAACTCAAAGAACTTTAAAAAGTAATTGTATGGAATAGCCTTCTTACAGGAACTTGTTCTTAGTACTTGTAATTTTATATCATTTATATTACATGCAGAAAAAAATTATTTTTTTCTCATATATAAAGCTTTCTTTGTGCAATAAAAGTGCGGCAATCATTATATTCTATAAAATAATTGCCTTTTCTAATAACACAGCTATTGTTTAATTTGTAAAGTGAATATTAAAAAATGCTTTTCATATACAATACCGATCTTATAATATTCCTTTTTCCTCACAATGCTACGTTTGATGTACATAGCAAAGATTTATCGTTACGTACATTAATTCAAAGCATTTCAAGAAAAAAAAGTAATACTTATATCTAGTTGTGCAGCAGTTACGATTTGTGTAAGATGTTCGATTTAGTTTATATTTATGTAAATAAAAACATAATTTTTTTTCACGTCATATTTTTTTTAAGTGAAATATAGTATACTCTTTAAAAAAAATATTATAATCGGAAAGAAAAAATTAGCTTGCAATTTTTTAATTATGTTAAATTACGAAAATTTATATTGATATTTTTTCTGTTATACTATAATAAGTTTAGCAATTATGAAAATTTTTTCGTGCAACAAATTTACTACTTCTGCATTATATGAATATTTTAAGTAAGTTAATTTTATAATAATAAAAGTTGTAATATAGTTACCTGCTTAAAACATAATAATTCGTGCAATATAGGTTTAAATTTATAAGTTACATAATTATTTTTGCTTCCGATTAATATTTAATATTTAATATTGAAATTATTACTGTATACTTTAAGTAAAGACAAAAATTTATCAACTACGCTGTTACATAAAAAATATTATAAGTATCGGTAAATGAATTCTTAACTTTTTATCACATCTAAGAGTTTCAATTCTAGATTTATGAACGTTTAATTATTATTACATAACTTTTTTTTTACTTGTACTTATTTTTTTGACTAGTTAAACTATTAAGCCATATGAAGATAATTTTTATCTCGTACATCAAATATACAAAGAAAAGCTAAAACAAAATAATGCATATTAACTTACATAATAAAAAATTATTAAACTTTTATAATAATTACTATTTTATGTTTATTTTTGATAATCGATATATATATATATATATACTAGGG
>UELX01005194.1:0-14632 GCA_900480035.1 Eupelmus urozonus | reverse complement strand
TATTAATGTGGCATATAATAAAAAGAAATTATACCATTTTCCCCATAAAATTTAAGCTTTATTCGCATTAATTATTCGATGAATTAAGCTCAACGTAGTTTTATTATGACATTGTTATGACGGATGGATACTTGAAGTCGCGCATCGCCAAACAGAATCGCATATTTCAAGTGCAAAACCTCATCCGGTCTTGATAGCTTATCTGCGTACGTGAGATTCTGTCACAGTGAATTTTTTTTCCGTACGATTGAATAATTGAAAGACGATGCATTTTTGCCGAAATATTTCTAGGTCAGGGTATCGACAACAATATGAGCGCGATAAGGCTGTATATCGATGACAAATTACCGCTAGTAATCGTAAATCTGTAATTTGTTAATCTTGATTGTTCTTTGCGAAGAAAGCTCGGTTATCGTTTTTGCATATTTGAAATTATTCATTTCTTTTGTTCTTTTTTCGATAGCGCTGACGTTGATGGTATTATCGCACTTATTGTTTTTGTATGCATTTGTAAGAGTATCGTGATTTCCATTGTACATTAAACAATTTAAAAATAGCAATGCCGAATAAAGTACGTAGAACTTTATTCAGATAAATAAGTGATAAATGCATAAATGTATGGTCCTATAATTACATAAAGATAAATTAACTAAAATCAAAGTAGATTAGTTAAAAATACAAAAATGTTTTTATTAAATCAAGACTGACAATACACTACTGAATGCTTTTATATTAATTTGAATGCACGTTACATAAAAAAAGTTCGTTACCTGTGAATATTAAATCACTGCATCAGTGCACATTGCATTGGCTGTAATAGAAAATTTAACATTGAAATTAATGAAACTATTAAAAATTTCATGTACATTTACATTGAGTGTAAAAAGCTTTGCGTGCACATTAAATTTAATAAACAATCTAACAATGCACATATTCACCGCGCAATAAAGTTTCCAGCTGCTCAAATAATCCGTGACGCTAATTAACAAAAAAATTATCATCACCTCGCTATCGCGCTGAAAAATATTTCTCCAATCCCTCCACGAGCGCGCAATCGTAACCCCCATCTTAACCCAATTCATCAAACACATCGCTGTCAAAACATTTACCAATAAATCGCCCAATAAAAACCTAAACCGATCCCTAGAACCAATATCCCACCTCGCCGCGCCAAACTTTAAAACTTACAAATCTTCAATCATAATCAATCAAAAAAAAAAAAAGACATAAAAGCGAGCGATTTTCCAAAACGACGAGCATTCCATAGCGGCCCGAGTAGGGCCCCACTGTAGTCCTCCCACTCGTCGGCGCGCTCACCAAAGCGATTCGCTTAGCGCGCTTTACGAAAAGAGTGCGCCTCCAGTGCGCCGCGGCAGCTCGCGGCTGTCGGTGAGGCGCGAGCGTTCGAGCGCCGATCGCGACTTTTTTTATATACAGAGCGAGTGCTTTATAGTTTTGCGACGCTGATAATAAAGTGTGTAATTATAGTAAAGAACGACGCGCTGGGTGCCTAAAGTGAAAGGATCGAAGAGAGCTTGCGGCGAAAGCACACGTAAGGAAAGCTTTAGAACACGAATCCAACGTCACTTTTTATCAAGGAAAATCCCAGCGGCGCTCTGGGAATCGCACACGGCGCGGCGATCGCTTAAATTTAGCCGAAAACGCGCGATTTACATTCTCCAAAAATATTCCGGCGCGATTCTATCCTACCCATAGTCAGCCGCGCGCGCACGTAGCTTCGTCAAAACCATCGATTACAGCGGCGACATGCGAAAATAAAATGACGCGCGCTTTCTTACAGCAGCAAAACGCTATTTCTCATACGGCGCTCGCAAACACGCGGGGCCAGAATATCAATTAAACGCCGATGAGAGCGTCGATTCATAATTGAATCGGCATTACGCGAGCCTGTGTGCATGTCAGCCTGTCGAGTCACATAAGCTCTTTTTTATCGGCCGCGATTATTGCAAAAGCAGCGCGCGCCGTTGGGGGGGAGACCAAATCGGAGACGAAAAATACATATAGCCGGCGTGGAATTATGTAATCCATATACATGGACGCGATAGGGAGCTAATGTGCGTGTGCGCGCGCTTGTTTTGATCGCGGCGCGGACGAGAAGCGAGGAACTTGATTTGCTAATTGAGTAACGCGCGGGTGGTCCGCTCGCGCGAGTGAATTAGGTGGATCATTGGATTGTGGCGCTTTTTGGACGCCTGCCATTTGATTGGCTTTCAAGGTCTGGGCTTGTTGGAGTCTCGATTTTTTTGGATGGTGTATATGGTTTGCGTCTGATTCGTTCGAGTTTGAGAGCGGGATAGCTGGATTCTGGTGAATCGCGTTATTGAATTGATTGATAGTGTATCTATTGTAATAGCGGTCGGGTTAAAATTAGTTTCCTATTAAATTATGCCGACGTTAACAGTAAGCGCACGCGGTGAGAGTCGCGCCGACGCATAACATTTCTCTCGCATTCCTTTCAATGCAAATACAGCTCCGAGCGCGGCTTTTCCTGCGGAACAATGACTTATTGCGCCGTATTAAGAGCCACTCATCGGCTTTTATCTGCAGCTTTTAAAAGAGCCCCGCGCGCGCGCGCGTCGCTGACTAAACAGTGACATCACCGTTAGAACAATCCTTAAAAAAAGAAAGAAAAAAATCACCCAAGCGCACATAAACCGTTCCATTTTTAAATGCTCCAAAGCAGACTGCAGCTAATGCCCACGCCGTTTCCAGCGCCTGTTCCCAGAAAGCTTCGAGGAAAATTACAACGCAGGAGGAAAGAGACACGAGAGGAGAGAAAAAGGCGATGCGCCGGCGACGCGCGATCGATAACCCAGCCCCCGGAGAGACATCGTCCGCGCAGTTCGATCCTTAATTATGTAGACACATCACGCGCCGCGGCTCCGGAAGTGTATATAGGAGCGTGCGCGCCGAGCGCGGGTTGCAAGCCTCTGGACGAGGCCCGGCCCGCAGAGTTGGAAGCCGCGCCGAGGAGAGCGGTTGTAGGTGCGGATTTTGTGGAAGACTGAGGTGAGGTGTTTTTGTTTTTTTGTTTTTTGGAGAGTTGATAGTGAGAGGATTATGTGTTAAGAAAGTGACGGTTTATTGGGCTGTAGTACTGGATGTAATGAACTTGGGAAGATAGTTGGGAATTGTTTGTATACTTAAGTAAACTGAATTTTCTTGTATTGTTAAAATAAATGGATAGGGGCTTTTTTGTTGATTTTCTGGGTAACTTATCAAAATTGGATTTAGTGGAGAGTGGTGTAATATTCTACCAAAGAATAATGTCACTTTTCCGAGGAATGCAAAACTGATACTTTCCATTCGGATATGATGAAAAATAGTACGTTCACTACGCCGGTAACGAGTCATCTCAAAGCACGTGCTTTGGACTTGACAACTCTTGATTTCCTTAGAAACATAATGTACTTTATTCCCGACTCACCTGTAAATGTCACTTTATTGACCCAAAAAGCGGGACAAAAGTAGAATTTTATTCTCTATAAAACCGTTTTCCTCCCAATTTACTTTATTCCCTGCAAATTTTAAATTTGATATTTAAAAATATAAAATGAAATAAATTTGCCATTAAATTTAATTATTTTTATATTTGAGTCGAAAATAAAACATTATATGCAACTCGTAGACGAGAAAAAAGTACGCGTTTATTCCCTAGGATAATAAAGTTAAATGTTAAAATTATAATGTCACTATTAAAAGTCTTGTATATAATCAATATGAGTCAAAAAGTTTTAATTAAGCAAGCTGCGCAGCAACATAAATTAAACAAGCGAATGCATTCAATCAAAACAGTATCTCAGTCTTCGTATTCTCTTTCAGTAAGTACCTACATACTCTACTCGAGTGGACATAATGAAGACTACTTCCTCTCGCATTTCACAAACAGCCGATTAAATCGATAATCGACCGCCAATCAACCTAACGAGCAACAACTCGAAAAACTATCTAAAAACAAGAAAAGGCAATCTCAACGCAACCAAAACCAGCGCTGACAGTCCATCTCTCCGCATAAGCAGCCCACGCGCCGTCAAGATGTTGTCCATAATAAAGGACTGCCTATGCGATCCGCTGCCCCTGCTGCTAATCCTACTCGTTTACGCGCTCTACGCCTTTCTCACTTCGACCTTTGACTACTGGCTAGTGCGAGGTGTGCCCTATCGGAAACCTACACCTCTGCTGGGCAACTTTGGAGACCTGCTGCTGTTCCGGAAAAGCCAGCCAGAGGGCGTGACGGATATGTACAACTGGTTCAAGAACGAACGGTTCTTTGGGGTGTTCAGGGTGAGGTCGCCGATTCTGATACTGAGGGATCCGGATCTGATCAAGTGCATCTGCATCAAGGACTTTCCGGTGTTCTGTAACAGGGGAATACCGGTTAATAGTACCAAGGATCCGCTCTCGGGGCATCTTTTTAATCTTGAAGGTACGTGGAGGGTGTAGGGGTTCGTTCGATGCGCGCGCGCACTACTTTCAGCGCCGGAATACGTGCAACAGGTTGCATAGGAGTTTATGGCTAAAGTGATGATCGGAGAGTTTGCTGGCTTACCCGAATAGAAATTGAAAGTTCTAAATATTACCTAATTAGATAGTCTTATTATTTTAAATAAGTAAATTGTGTGTTTTTAAAAGGGTTACTATTAATGAAAGAAAATGTATTAGAAATTATAATATTTATATAGATACTCCTAGCAAACAATCACGCGACAAATCACGTAATAAATCACGTGACATTGTAAGGCCAAAAAATCATGTTCTAAAATTTACTAAAAAATTGATTCGATTAATTTTAAATAAACTTTGAAAATTCACGTGAGAAATCATTTTAAAAATCACGTGGTAATTTATATAATTGATGAATATATTAACGTGATTTTTAGTTTTATAATTTCACGTGATTATTTTTACTAAGGACATGAATTATGTCTTTCTAAGAGTGAGAAAAGTAAATTTTGAAAAATAGTCTTTTTTATTAAAGGAAAATCTAAATTTTTAAAAATTTCAACATTGCAGGCTTAGTCATTCTTAAGTCTTGTTCTGTCCAAAAACTATTTATTTAAATGTTTACATTGATTTTTCGAATGTTAATTAGCTGGTATAAGAAAATAATACGAAGCCGATACGATCGGTAACCTTCACAACTCCCTCAAACTACAAAAATAAAGTCTTCCAAAAACCACCTTTCCAAAACTCGCTCAAATCAAAAACCAGCATCACCCAGCTTCAAAATTCAACCACACTACAACTACCTTTTACGCAACCTAACCTCAAAACCACTTTTAAGCAATTTCATCCCCTCAGGTAAGCACTGGAAAAGCCTACGCGCCAAACTGACCCCAGCTTTCTCCTCCGGCAAGCTCAAAAACATGTTCTACCTGCTGGCCGAGTGCTCGGAGGACCTAGCTCGCTCCATCCAGCGCCGGCTCGAACCAACTCCTCCCACATCTGATGAAAGCACCCCGATCATTGACGATCCGAGTCTCGTAGAGGTGCGTGAGCTGGCTGCTCATTTCACCATAGACGTGATCGGCAGCTGCGCTTTCGGAATACAGATAAACGCGCTCAATGAGCCGGAATCCGAATTCAGGCAGGCTGCTAGGAAACTGTCCAAGCCGAGCTACAAAGCTACTTTGTGGAGGATGCTGAGGACGTCCATGCCCAGGTTGTACAGGATGCTGGGTGTACAGGTGAGTGTAATTGTTTTTCTTTTCTTTTTTCGTTTTTGTTAGTCATTAGGCTAATAAGGGGCTGGATTGGGTTGGAATAATTTTTTGGAGGAGTGTTATTTTAAAGGATTTGATTTTGGTTTTTTTTATTAGTAGCTGGGTTTGTTAAGCAATAGTTTGAGTTTCAGCTCAAGCTATTTAAATCATATTGGTACAAATGATGCAATTAATTAATTTTGATAGCTTACTTTCGTAAGGACTGTCGCATGTTAGTCTGTCATTTCCTTATAGATACCGGACATTTTTGCAAAAGATAAGAGGATTATAAGAACTTACTATCTATAGCGTTCTAAATAGCGCGTAATAAAGTAAAAGTCACGATGATAGAATTATCGTTAATTTATTTAGAAAGCAACATTTATGCGATTAAACAGAGCATAATTTAAAACATTAAACTTTGCTTAAAATTATATTAATTTCTCAATTCCCTTGATCTCCCTACACTATCACGATTATGAAACGAAACATTAATATAACAATACACAATTGATTTTTCCGCTGCTCAGGTAATAGATCCGGCGGTGACGAATTTTTTCCTCGACGTAGTCTCGCAAATGGTGAAGGAGAGAGAAAACAAGGCTACCAAGCGCCACGACTTTATGGATCTACTAATTGAACTGAAAAACAGAGGGACGCTCGAGCTCGATAATGGCAATGGACTAAGAGCTCAGAGCGAAGACGTTCCTGCTGCTGAAGAAATAGGTGTGTTTAGAATTTCCCATTTTTTTTTCTTGTCATTATTGATTGGATGCTTGTTGCGGACTGCTATTTGGATAGAAAATTAAATAGGTCTTAATTAGGACCTAACTAGTTCGATTTATTATTGACATAATTGTAGTAGTTGGTTAGGTTCTAGATACGGCCTTATTGGGACCTAACGAAATTACAAAAATATGCCTAACTCAATTTCTGCTCAAAAGACATTTGAGGCTCGTAGCTATTTTGATGACTCATTTTACAAGTAAAACATAAATATACAATACTGTTTACATAAATATTTATTCAAAACGCGTCGAGTATGAAAAAGTGTGATAAAGTTATTCAAAACTATTGAGCTGTCGTCTTACGCGGCGTTATCCATCCGCGTAATCCTCAAATCACATAAAAACTAGCTTCAACTGCGACTTTACTATATTTATAGCGGCAGTTATTCACGGCTTAAAAATACAAAGAAAATCGCATGTGAGACATTCTCAGCGCCGAATGTTTATTCTATTACAAGCGTTTCCTTATATTTATTTTTAACCCGAGTGCCGGCAAAAATTAAGATAAATCCGCGCGCAGCTCCGATAACGTTTTATTATCCATATACTCGTTTGCAAATTATTCACGGCCACTTAAAAACTATAGGGGATTAGCGCGAATATTAAAGAAGGAAACTGAAAAAAAACTTTGGGCAATAATATAGGCTTTTTTTGCAGTCTTGGACGAGAATACAATAGCCGCCCAGGCCTTCGTCTTTTTTGTGGCGGGTTATGAGACTTCATCGAATACGATAGCTTTTTGCCTGTACGAGCTAGCTGTTAATCCAGAGATCCAGGAGACAACTAGGAGGGATATTTTGGACGCGCTGGAGAAGAGAGACGGCAAGCTTACTTATGACGCGGTTCAGGATATGAAGTACCTGGATATGGTTATTTTGGGTATGGCGTTTTGTTTTTATTTTTCGTTTTATTTTACTTGTGGATTAATTTGTGGTTAGTATTGTTGGGATTATGATAATACATAAGTGACCATGGGGCAAAGTTGCACAAGTCAAATTTCTTCTATATATGTATATTCAATTGATTTTTGACACAGGCTGCTATGAACGAAGCCGGAACTCGATTAGTTCCGATCTCGTTTCCAAATTTTTTGCGTGTTGTAAACGTTTGAGTTCAATTTGAAAGCTTTGTTTCTTCATTTCAGAAAAATCGTTATCTTAAAAATTCTTAAATATTGACGCAGCGCATGCTAAATAAACCAAAAAATTGAAGTATAACACGTACATTGAACATTAATTTCAATATCGAAGTGAAGTTTCCAGTGTATAAATTGGACTAACTTAGATTAGACTGTAATAAGAGTTTGAACATTTTAGATTTCAAAGATAAGATAAAGATTTTTTGATTGAAAATCAAAGTTTTAAAATCAACATTTCAAATTAAACGAAGTAAGTTTTTTAATTCGAATTGTCTCGATCTCAAATTTAACATATTCAAATAGGGTGTGAATAACTTTGCTCCAAAAAATATTGCACTTTTATTTCGCATGTATGGAAATTTTGTGAAAAGGCAGTCTTTTTTAATTTAAGAAATGCCTTGTATGTTGAAAAATTTGTATTCTTCCACGAAGTAAAAAATCAATTTCAAGAAGTATTCAATTTTTCTCAGTTATCCTCTATTCACGGTAAAAAATATTAGTAACCGGTTGCTCCTAGTTACATTACATTTACAAACGTTTTTATATTATGGTCTGTCACAGTGAAACATTGAATTTTATAATTTCAGATATGCGTTGTAGACATATTTCATTTGAGGCTCTGAGAAGCCAAGCCAATGTATTTAAAAAATATACACTATAACATTTTGCAGATTTTTTAAAATACTTATAGAGGGAAAATATAATATTATTACGGAATTAATTCGATTAGAAATCAATTATATTTTATTTAAAGAAAATTTGTATAAAAATTTACTTATATCTTTTAGTTTTTCAACACCTTATTTAGAAAAACCATTTTTTATGATTTACAGTTATTTATTTCTTAAATAATTGTAAATTCGTTAACATACTCTATACGATCAGCTCACAAATTAAACATCAATATATTTCTACAAAACATCGAAAAAGACGATATAGCACAATCAATAAAATTCAGCTCAATGGGTGGGCTTTTAAATTGGAACTAATGCTTCTACGCCCCTTCCCCTAACCCGCACACCAGCGGTCAACCGCAACTCCCAATATATTCCACAACTCCAATAAAACTTATCAGATCAGCCGCGTCCACAAATTATACTTACTCGCCGCACCCACAAAAGTCATAACCAAAAAATCGAAACGCACGAATATAAACATCATCCCAATCTAACCCCTTAATCAAACTCTCCCTCACCCCTCCGCAATCATTCTTTTCCCCTCTCTCATAACAAAAACACGCACTTTCCTTATAAAATTACAATTCTACGACTGTCCTTGCAGAGACCTTGCGCAAGTACCCACCGGCGCCGCTGTTGTCGCGGCGCTGCGAGCGGCCCTACCGTCTGCCAGGCAGTGACCTTGAGCTGCCCAAGGGCATGAGGGTCGTAGTGCCGATTTACGCGATTCATCACGATCCTAACCACTACCCCGAACCTGCGGCCTTTAGGCCCGAGCGCTTCGACGAGGAGGGTAAAAGGGCCAGGAGTCCATGTACTTTTTTGCCGTTTGGTGAAGGTCCGAGGAACTGTATTGGTGAGATTTTTTCTTTTTTTTTTTGTAAAAGAGGAGGGAATAGGAGGGTTGTGTGTGTTTGCAGGGGGAGAAAAGTTTGAGAGGGTCGAAAGGAAGGGTTGTATGTTTGTGTAAGGAGGAGAAAAGTTTGAGAAGGTTAAAGAAAAGGCTTTTTGTTGTATATATTGTGATGTGATTTTTCGAAACTGTTAAAAGTAGAATTAAAGGGATTGAATCGGACAAGTTATGATTTTGAAATCTCGTTTTGTTTATTAAAATCAAAATAAACTTCATAATTTATTTAACACATTTTTGAACTTGCTGTAAATTATTGAAAATTAAGTAGCTCGATTTCGTTTAGATTCGTTCGATTTCATTTAAAACCGTCTTAAACAGTTTCAAAAATCTTGTCAAAAACCTTTTATTGGAAATTTGAAATGGATTTAAATAATTTAAAAAAAACGCTCCTTCAAAATATGCCAAGACCAACTATTTTACCATAAGTAATTGTTTCTACTAATTCAGTATATCTAAAACCCGCTCTACAAAAAGCATAATCAATATCGCTCAAGCCATGAACTTATTTTCCACAGGCATGAGATTCGCCCTACTACAGACGAAGGTCGGCGTAATAACCTTCTTAAGACAATACCAGGTCGAGGTCTGCAACAAAACGGACCAGCCAATAAAATTCAGCAGACGCAGTCTTGTCACAGCTTCGGAAAACGGCGTCTGGCTGAAAATCTCAAAACTGTCCGAGTAACAGGGAAATCAGCGACGACTCAGTAGTAGCCGAGCGCTGTACTTAAAATTCATATATATTTATATGTACAACTCGACGGACACGATTCTCTACTTAAACCACTTGAAAGCTTATCTATACATACGTGAACATACGCATAGGCGTATGAAAATTTTGTACTGTACGATATTACGCAAGATTTTTTCTTACGAATTTAAGCTGTAATTTTAAGACTGTTTTATAAGAACTATATTTTTTGAAATATATATATTTTATTCTACACGATAAAAGCGTCCTTCAATCCAGTACAAACCCCATAACGCATTCGTTCCACGATCTTATCAACCCTTAAAAATCGGTCACGCGAACCCCCTTAATTCTCCAAAAACTTTCCCTCCACAACCATCCTATAACCAATTCAAACCTTACTCCGCGCGCACCGGCATCAATGCGCATGCGCGTGACCTTCGTCTGCTCCGAGTTATCAGCGCGTCGTCTGCTCTCGCAGCGGCGCGATGTGTTTTCGCCGAAAAAATCTATACTCAAACAAGTACTTACGCGCGCGCGCGCGCGCGAGCTATAGTTTTAGCGCATGCTCGGAACCGATCACGGGGAGAAAAAAAAATGCGCGCCCGCGACCGCGTGAACGGAACTGCCTGCAGCGTGCCAGTCCGCGTAGCCGTCATGTGATAGATACCGCGCCGATGTCCTTTTAGACACTGCGAGCTGCGCGCTCGACGATTTCTCCTCGCTGTCTGCTGCCGCAGCCTCCTGAGGGTGAGTTTTTTGGTCTTTGAGGGGAGGCTGGTGAGGGTTTAGTAGGGGTGTTGGTGAGTGGTTTTTTGAGGGATGTTTCTGCGGAGGCTGGATGGTTCTTTGTTGAAGGGTTATTCAGTTGTTTTTGTTGGTGGATGAGGCAAGTTGGTTCATTGTCGATAGGGGATGGTTGATTTGGTTGACGGATGGTTAATTGTTAATGGGGCTGTGATTCCGAATGACTTTTGTGAGAGAAAGTTAAAGTAGTAGTAAATGAAAAGCATTGATACAGTATTTGTTAGGTGAATACTGTATAGGAGTAGATGCAGATTTGTTCTCAAAAATTGCTAAAGTTGTAAGGTAATCTTTCTGCTTAGTTGCAGGTTTTTCACCATGTCAGTTAAAGAAACAATTGCCAATTTCGAGCATCCAGTGGTTATGGCCTTTGGCAATCCACTTTTGGATGTTATCTTGACAAACGACGAGAACAATCTTTTATCAAAGTACAATCTCAAGATAGATGGGGAAATCGAATTGGAAGAAAAGGAAATGGAGCAGTTGTTTGCTGACTTGCCAAACGAGTAAGTTAAATACTTTCTCAAACTATTTGCTTGAAGCTTTCTGAATTAGTAACACTATAAATAGTTTATTATTGTATTGTTCATGTTACATATTACAACTGATCAAACTGATAGCAAAAAAAATTAATTAATTAAAACAAAACTAAAATCACTTGTTTTATACTTTTAATGCAGCATGAGTCATCACTGACTCATGAATTTCTGGTCCCCTGTATTTCGTAAGTCCTGCAGTGACATTTAAACTTTTAATTGTTATTTTTCATTGTTAATATAATTCAATTTTATTAAGCCTTTTTAAAATAATTCTCTTATTTGTGTGCTTTTTTACTACTTTTGTCATTTACGTATAAAATCACCTATCAAAGCTACAACAAAGCTTAAATATTTTTAACACTTACTAGTGATTCCAATTTTATCTTTGATTATTCATAAATTTATTTTAACTTTTCAAAGTCTGATTCTATGTTTTTATATACAAATAATTTTTATAAAAAATTTAATTTTTTTCTTAGTATAATATCTAATGCTATTTATCTAAATATTTTCTAATTACACATGATTTTTGACAGCATGTTTAAAACAGTATTCAATAATCTGTAAAATGTTTTAATTTTTTATAATAAAAATTTACAGATCTAAAAGAAAAACTAGTGCAGGAGGATGTGCTCAAAATTCAATGAGGATCTTGCAGAAATTATGTGGTAATAAAAATGGTCCTAAAATGTGTATATATTATGGTGGCCTAGGCAAAGACAGCAGGGGAGAAATATTAAAAGAATTAGTACAATCAGCAAACGTTGATGCAAGGTAAATTGAGATCTGTGCTTTTGAAAAATAAAAATTTTTCAAATAATTATGATTTGATTTCTTTAAAGGTATGCTGTACATTCAACACTTCCAACTGGAGTGTGTGTTTCAATTATAAATGATGCATACAGAAGTTTAGCAGCAAATTTAGGAGCTGCTAGTATTTATACATTGGAGGACCTGAAACGTACAGAGTTACCTTTAGATTCTGTAAGAATTATTTATATTGAAGGATTCTTTGTTACGCACAGTTTGGATGTCGCTAAGGAAGTGGTAAAAAGAGCACAAGGAAAAAATATTGTTATAGCTTTTAATCTTAGTGGAACTTATATTTTTGAGGTAATTATAAATTTACTTATTATTTATTATTGAATTAAATTTTGAAAATATTTAATGAATAATTTTCAGGATCACCATGCAGCCTTATGCGAAATGGTTGGCCTGGCCAAAATTGTCTTTGGCAATGTAAGGGAAATGATAGCCCTGGCAAATTCGTTAAGTCTTAAATTTGAGAATCCAACCGATATTCCTTTTCTTCTGAATAATTTGAAAGGAGTAACGGTTAATGCATCCAATTCATCAAGTAGTGATTGGTTACTTGGGGATGGTATATTTGTCATGACTCAAGGTGATTCGGATCCTGCAATTGTAGTTTGGGGTCAGGGTCATTCAGCCCAAGTGACACCAGCCAAACCTAGTTCACCTGTTGTTGATACAACTGGAGCAGGCGATTCTCTAGTTGCTGGTTTCTTGGCTGGCTTGCTAACTGGTCAAGATCCCAAGACATGTTTAGAATGGGGCTGCAAAGTAGCTTCAGAAGTAGTAACACAATTAGGTGTAACTTTGCCAGAAGATCTTCCAGAAGATTTTTTGTAACAAAGCGCCTATTTTACTGGCACCTCCTTTTTGCAATTTGAATGAATTAATTTGTTTTGACAAATCTGCTTTTGTCCTCAAAATTTTTAGAAACCTATTGGTTTTTTTACAATTAGAAAGATTTTTTGTTTTAAACTAGAATAAGATTTAAATACATGTGATTAAATAATAATTTAGAAAGAGATATAATTATTTTTAGAAAATTGAGGTACAATTGCTAATTTGTTAAAAAATAGATGAAAATTGCAAAATTAGGTAGGTAAAAGAGGGCAATCTAATGCAGTTAAAACACGAGATAAAATTAAGATAATGATCTCAAAAATATCCTGTTTTTTAAGGGTAGGTTTGACTATACTAGCAAAAATTCTATTCATTATTAGAAGTAAATTAAAATTGCAAATTGTACTTATTAATTATTTTTTAAGAAATTTGAATTATTATATATTTTTTAAACATTAATTAATAATTGAAAAATTTGAATAATTATTTCAATTTGATCCACCCTTAAAAGTTCAGGTGATACAGTACAAACCAAAGATTCGATAATATATTGAAATGTGTTATTTTATTTAAATTTTATTTTATTTTGTAAAGATTTAAACTAAAAAAATGTTGAATATCCATACATTAGTTTAAACCGATTTTATGTAGTCATTATAATTGTTAATTCATAACGTTTTTAATTGATGAATTAGAAATCTAGTCATGCAATACTTAAAAATAATTACATAGTAAACTATATAAGTATATTTTGAAATATTTTTCTACATTCTTATTTGGTGTAGATTGGAATCATTGTTTTCTTCTAAGTAGTTTTAAGATTATGCAAAGAGACGCCGAATGTCCACTATAATTGACCAATGTTGTCATTTTAATAGAATAATGATAATTATTTGAAAGTGAATGTAAACTGTTATGGATCTAGATTACGGCTGCCTTGATAAATATTACCTGAATGACGTATAGATAGATATTTATTGCTCTATATTTTTTCTGCATAGTAAATATATATTGTTTATTATTAGTAATTTACATGTGACATAGATAGGTAATAATCGCCGAATCAAAATATGTATTGGCAAAAGTTATGTAACAAAATCTATTGTTTTCCAAAAAATAAAGTTATATTTATTATAATCTTAATTTGTAATCTTTTATTTTTTAAAAAATAGTTAATGAGAGGGTGCGCCCGATAATGCGGTCAAATGGATATTTTGATAAAATAGAAATTGAATCTTTCGTAGCCATCGACAATTCCCGTATTTAATCAAATTTTATTATTGATATTCTAATTTTTAACGGCTTCTACTGGCTAAATAAAAGTAATTTCATTTTTTGACCATTTTTAATTTTTTTATTTTTATTTTTAATTATAGGCTTATTTTATTGTTTAGTTTTATTCATAACCATCTCTGATTTAAAGCAAATTTTTGTAACTGTTGCCGAAAAAACACGCGTAGTTACTTTTTCATTAAAAATATTAATTCGCAAAGAATACTCGTAAAAAGTAGAAGTGAAAACTTAAATTTTGAAGTATTATAAATTTTAAAAGTTTTATATACAAGTGGGTGATAGAAATATTAAGATTTTTTCAATTAGGGCGGGTAACATTGCACGCTATAGGCGGGGTAAACTTTCACGTGCGTTTTAAATGGAATAAAAAATATATAATTAACTTAAATACAAGATACATAAATTATGTTTTATAG
>UELX01005193.1:0-14638 GCA_900480035.1 Eupelmus urozonus | reverse complement strand
GGGGGGGGCAGAGATTAAAGGGGAGGTCGAGGAGAGTAAGATATGCGCGGGATTCGGGTTTTGTTTTCTTGCTTTTCGGTGGGGTATTAATAACGGAATTTGCGGCTGATTTGTTAGGTTGGAGTCTTTAATTAAAGTGCGGGGGAGTACGTTTGTTGAGTTTCGGTGTGCATGATGCAAGGTTGGCTGGGATTTCACAATAATGTAAAATTTTATTTTTATCATAACGAAGTATAGATTATTTTCCTATCTATTATCTTTTTCTTAATAGTGTGTTAGCTAAGGTTAAAATTACCAACGAAAATGAATAAAAGAATAGATATCTTCTCATTCAATCAGATAACAAATAAACATTCAACAATAAAATACACATTATTTTTATGTAAAAGCTTCATGGAAACAAAAATCCAAATTTCGACTTTTTCGAACGCCATCCATACCCAACCTCACGCACAACCAAAAAACACCCAACCTCGCCATACTAACAATACTCCCATCACAAACAAAACCCAACCTTATCCAACAACGCATTCCTTCCCAGAAAGAAAGTGCGCCAGGCATCCCTCGATTTACATTTCACGAACGTCCCGTGCCCCAGAAGGGTAATTAATACATATGATAATTAAGGGAAAGAGAGTAGTTGTCGCGACGCAGACGGAATGCCACAGCGCGACAAACGTCGAGCTTGAAAGAGTCGCGACGCGATCCATTGCGGGGGCTGGGAAATCGAGCGATGATATATCGGCTTCTATTGTTCGCTGCATCGGCGCGACGTAGCTCGGAATATATTTTTACGCGATATTTATGTGCGTGGAAAATCGAGCGCGCTACCGCAGTCGGCATAGTTCGCGCGCTGACTTTCTTACAGGGATGTGGATGATGACGAAACTGTCTTGTGAGATTTCGGTGAAGGTATATACGGACTGCTGGGTGTGAGAATAAATTAATCAACGGACACTGGTACCGTGCGATGAAGAAAATTAATGCTATTATTTGTGTATACATGAATCGAGCCTAATAGAATTTCAGCGACAATGTTTCTGCGGTATCAAAGCGAAAAGCTCGCAACGGTGGTTCTCTCCCATTTTTTTCTCAAACATAACCATTTCATTGTTGCAAGTCGCAGTCTACTTTCCGAGAGCCGAGTACTTGATACATTTACATACTGCTTATACGTCATTGTACTTGAGAGCGAGCGAGAGAGCGCGGCTATAGTTTTCTAAGGAGTGTTCGTAATAAGTCTTCAAGCCGGGTCCGCGCGCGTAGCTTGCACGTCAATCTGCCGTTGTCGCGCGCGCTCACGGTCCCTTTTCTCTCTTCGCGAAGTAGACTAATGTAGCTGCTCGCCGCGATTTATAGTGATTGGAATTACAATTGTAGAATGCCGTGTTCTCGCGCGAAATAAAGCGATCTGAATTGCATTAGATACGATTTTATAAAAATAAAAAAATTATTAATTTCATTTTTCTTCTAGCCATATCCGCTTGCAGTCGCAAGCTTCGCGCTGTAACGAGAGCGGATCGTTATTCTGAATTATCTCGTTCGCTTTTACAAAATCAAAACGAAATTCTAGAACGTACACAGCAATCGGCACTCGCGAAATCATTAACCGAGCCAGCGAGCCGCAGAGGACGTCATTACGCTCGGCAGAAACCGATAAACCGGCGCGCTCCAGTTGAAAATTGCCGCGCCACGAGCGGCTCCTGCCTGCACCGGCCAAAGGCTTCGTCTAATAAAGCACCTCTCTCCCGACACTAAGAGCCTCTTTAGCCGCACAAAAGTCGGGTAAAGAAAAAAAATCCCAGCCAGACACACCCACATCTCCTCCGGCGCGTATCGATTATAATACCGGCGCGCACAGCGCCATAAAATCGCTCAATTTTCAATGCGGCCGCTCGCGATTTCCTCATTTTTCTCGCGTTATTACGTTTCTATACGGCGGGTAACGGGAGCCGAGCTGTGTCCTTGATCCCCTTCGGCTCTCAATGGGAGAGAGAGAGAAAGATCAGGGCTACTATTGTCTGCCGAGTGTCGCGAGGGTGTTAAGCGCGGGGCAAAAAGAAAGGCGACGCGATCGTAATTTTAATGCGCGGGTGTGTCTCCAAGCGAGCTTGCCTCGACGCTCTGGCTGCTTTTGTGGTCGAGGTTGGGTCATTAGTCTTGCCGAGTGGGATATATCGAAGTGGGGTATGAGAGCTCTGGATTTTTTATGCGGTTTGCTTGCTAAAAGGTATTTTGTAGGGTTGTGTATGGGAGTATATGCGAGGATGTGGTGATGATTGGAGTTTTGAATAGAGGGTTAAAGAAATAATAGGATTTTGGTTTGTGTGTGAAAGATTTACTACTTTTCTGAAATTCATGAGAAGTTCGTCTTTTTTTTACTGTATTGTATATCAATCATGCATTGAATACAATGAATCATAGATTTACAGTAATAAATAAGTTATACTTGTTGTAATCGCACAAGTAGCCTTTTTATTCAATAGCGTTATTACTTTCTATAAAACACCCATTTTAAATTCAGCGTCGAAAACAAAATCCATAATATCCTAATGATTTCCCACCACAATCAATAACAATTAAATAACACATCATCCACGCATAAATTTCCAAGCAGTCACAATTCATCCACCTCGAACGCAAAACCAAAGCAACCAGCCGGCTTCAGCGCAAGAAAAAGGATCTTTCTGCGCTACCGATCGGCGCTCGGCTACCGCTCCGCGCCAGAGGCCAATTTGTAATTCCTTAGCCTTGGCTCCGCGGCGGCTCGCACCGGGATTATATCGCTGGCCCGTTAAATGCGAGAAATATATACGTAATATCGGCAAAGTGACTATGGAGTGCCGATGCTCGGTAAGAGAACGCACAAAGCCGTAATGAAGCGGCGCAAAATAGCGCGTTATTAGAGAGAGCGCGAGAATTCAAAGTAGAGCCGATTTATTCTGCGCGCGGGTTAGTTTTGTTAAAGTGAATATATAGCCGTGTATGCAGGATCGGGGAGTGGTGAATGCGGCTGAGCTTGTAGCTCTCGAGCTTTTTGTAGTTTTACGAGTGAAAAGTAAAGTGTTTGTACAATGTTCGTTTTTTTAGGGGGGGAGGAGGAGGTGGAATATATTGTTTGTTTGGAGAACGTGTTATATGCTGATTTATATATTATTTAAATGGAGGGATAGCTGGTTGTACGAAGGCATACACGGAGGGAGGTATGGATTTTAGCGTGTACTAATAAAGATTTTAGCGGAGTAAATCATAAGTTATGAAATGCGTGCTACATGCTGCGCTTGATAATTCCACTTTCGAGTTACTTTGTATGTTTGTACAGACCTAACAATTTGTGAGGAATTATTATAGTTTTCCAGTACTTACGGGCTATTCGAAACGTATATTTAATAAGCTTACACGTTTATTTCTGAGAAATGTAACTGGTGCATGAAACTAATAAAGTAATTATCCATACATTTTGGAGCAGCGCTACGTAATTTTCAAAGGAAATCAATTGATAACTTACTATTAATATACACGCTCCAGAATCCAAAAGGACTATTGCCCAATCCAAAGTATAGCCTAACGCAAATGCATTTCTATCTAAAACACATTTCATCTAAAAAAAAAATTTCTCAAAACTCACGCACTAAAAAAACCTCTCAGCAAAAACCCTCCGAAAAAATCCAACACCGCAAAACGCAGAGAAAAAAAGACAGACTTTGTTGGCAAGCGCAGCATCGGAAGTCCGACAGGTAGAAGACGCTTCGGCGGCGAGTCGCGCATGTACAGCCGAGGAGTAGAGAGGGCTAGCGCCTTCTTGCATGCTCGCTCATGTAACTAACATTAGATGCATAATGCATGGGCCGAGCGAGAGCGAGCGCCTAGCCCCGGCGTTGCCGAGGTGTCGCCAAGAGGCTGCGGCGACGGCGGCTGCTTTGTGCGCAAGTGGAAACAGGCGGGGACGGTCAGGCGCTATGCGGGCCGAAAAAGAGGTGATCTGAGGTGCGCGTGTGTGTCGAGTGTTTGGTTTTTGGATGTTGAATTAGGTGTGAGAGGGAGGGATGGTTATAAGAGTTTTTGGATGATACGATTTTATTTATAGCATCCATGTTGAAGATTTTTTTTTAATATTTTAATTACATTTTCCTACTGTTTCTGAATTCTGAATGTAGTTGGACTTTTTCTCTATTTAGAGCACTTTCATTTCCATCTCAATTAAAGTTGCGTGATCGACATTCAGCGTTTTATAGTCCAGCATGCCCACGCTTATTGTATATTAACTATTAGAAAGATAGATTGATTGATAAGCATTTGTAGTGTAGCCCACATCTACGTGCGATTCAGCAATGACAGTACAATGTGACAAAGTTAATGCGACGATGCAGGCTTTTGTAATTTACAGCTACAGACTCGCAAGAGGAATTCTTTAAATAGACCATGAACACGTTCAGCAGAAAAATACTTCAGCTATAAAAACTTTGCAGAATTAAAATAAAACTTAAAGTAAATTTATTTCAATTTTTGAATAAATTTTTTTCAAAGATCGGTATTGTTCGAGATTTTCTTAAAAAATCGATTTTTTAAATATTTAAACATAGCATGTATGGCCTTAAATGATTCAAGCGGAAATAAGGCTATCAATTCTCTCGTCAAGACGAAAAACTTATCAAAAATTAGACAAAATTTGCCGAGAAATTTTTTAATCAAATTTATAAATATCATTTTTTGAGATCGCAAAAACATGTTACTCCTCTCCAGATCGTACCTATAAAAACAATTCACGTCCTCACCAAAACATTTCCCCAACAAAACTTCACAATAATCCAAACCAGAGACTCAACCAATTTTAAAAAGAACTCTTCAAACCCAAGAAACGAAAACAGCTCGTCCCGGACAAGCTCGTACAAGCTCGGAAATCAAAGATATCGCCTCGGCAGTCGCCGAGAGGAGAAAGATCCCCGAGGCCGATACGACGATTGTAAGAGCATTGTAATGGTAATAGCGCGACGAGCGCGCGCCCCGATACATCACAGCGAAGCCAGCGCGTGTGTATATATACACACGCGACACGCGTTTACACGCCGAGTTTGTCCTGCCCGCGGCGTTATTGGAGCGACGAAAATACGCAGAGGCACAATGCTGGTGTTTTCGGTCGGTTGTATCTGATCGGGTGTGAGCGGGGGGTGACGATGGATGGTATGTTTGGTTAATTTGTTGGGGGATTTGAGTTGGTTTTTGGAGTGGGTCTGATTAGTGGGATAGTTTGAATTTGAGTTTGTAATGGATAATTTGATGAAAGGGTTGGGATTGAGTTATAGGTGGGAATTAAGTTGTGATTTTGAGTCTAGATGGCTACCGTGCATGAATATTTAATATCACGAAAACTACCAGCAGCCGGTATATCTAATACAAAAAAATGAGACTTTAGAGATTTTAGAAAGTCCGGCACTTCATTTCTAAATTTCATGAATAATGCAGATATTTTCAAAGCAGCCCGCGGTAAATTCGAAATCCCTTACATAAGGCACCGAAATGAGAAAGAAAAGCTTCAACGATCTGAAAAACCAATGATGAATGCACATCGAGCCGCGCTCTAACAAGCGATAATTCGGCCGCCGCCAGTATTGAAAGGTGTCTAATTGAAACTTCAAATATCGGGCCCGAGCGCTCGGCTGAATTTCCATAACCATCATCATCGACACGCAGCCAACCTATAACGGCGCGCCCGATCGAAGCCTGGCTCCTATATAGACGCGTGCGTGAATTATATGGCGCCCAGAGCGAGCGACTGATTAAACATCGGCCGAGCTTGAAAGTGCGGCCTCTCCTCCGACGAAAAGTCATTAACGGCAAGAGCGGTTAAATTGCGCGCTTGAATCGACGCCGGGTATTGATGGCTGCTAAAAGTCCGGAGGGGGGAGGGTTTATGTAAGTTTTGGGAATTTTGCGAGTGGATGTGGTGGATTACGCGCGACTGACTCTCGATGATTAATTATGGCTTGTAGTTCCTTAATGAAAAACTTAATCAAGCTGGTAAAGCGCTGAGATTGTATGTTAACCCCGGGCATGAGAGCGATCCTGTTTATAATTTTGAAAATGGATTATTTAGTTTAATCTAATCAATAAAACGACTTAATGCGCGCATTATAAATTTTTAACGCAAAATTATTTTTACCCTGTTTCAGGTAAGCCGAAATTACACGTCCGCGTAAAATTAACGAGACCCAGTGGGAATCCAGGCGCGGTAAGCTAGCCTCGCGCGCTACCACCGACTAAATTAATTAATACTGAAAACTATCGGCAAAAACGTACTTGCAGCTCTGCCAGTACCTACACAACAAAATTATCCCGAGAAACACTTAAAACGGCCGTAACTCAGAGCCGAAAGAAAAGCCACACGGCCGGCATCTCTCAATCCCTATGCCCCTATCATATCCATCATAATTAACGTTGAACGCCGCTAATTAAAACCTCCGCGAGAGCCTCTAATTTAATAAATTATTCCGCGCACGCGGAATCCCCGCACAAAGCCGCGCTACGCGAAAGTAGTCTTAGCGCGCGTGCGCCATTTGCATATTAATCTGCATAATTAACAGGCGCTTCGGCTAATCGTTCGCGCTTAATTAGACGCGCGCACGCGCCGATTAACGAGAGCAGCAGCGTCGTGGGTTATGCGCGGGACATCCATTTTACGCCACTTTCGCTTTCGGGATTATGCGCGTTCTGGATTGCGCTGTGTTATTATGATGTGAGAGGTTGTGTGGTGTTTTGTGGGATTGAGGTTGTTTGGTTCTTTGTGGGGTGGTTTTAGGAATGATTGGGAGTGATGGTGGGTTTGTAATATTTAAAAAATGATTTGTTTTTAAGATTTGATTTATCGTTTTGAAAATATATTGTTAATCGGTTGAAAAATTATTATTTTTTATAGTGAAAACAGGTGACTGACATATTTTCAAGCTACGCATACCTAAGCCTACAAAAATAACTTATAATAAATCAAAAATTACACAACACGTACGTGCATCATCTAATCTGAAAAGAATATCACTGTGCCACCGCTCCAGGTCGATAAATAACTCATTCAAGAATTTTAATTCGCGTGTTAGGAAACATAAGCACAGAATCCCGCGGAATCGCGTACTTTCCTCCTCCGGCAATTATAAAACCGTAAAACTCGAGCTCTCCCCTCGCTCTCATGCAAATGTATCCCCCCGCAACACCTGAAAACCTGACAAATCGCGCAATTATATCTCGCGAATCTCGATGCGGACTCGGCAAAAAAAGCCATCGAAATTCGTGCGATTCATGCCCCGACAGAAACAAAACTCCAATCGAAATAGCTGCAATTTGTTAATTTTACAGTTGGCGAGCGGGCCAGCAACACGCCTGTTAAATAATTAATAATACCCGAGAGCGAGTAGCGAGCGAGGAGCGAGTGAAACGTAACCTGATAGGGCGATTAATAAAAGGAGAGAGAGAGAGAGAGATAGATGTATATAGCTGGGGCACGCTTTCCCAAAGCGCCTCGTGGCTACATCTTTCTTGACGTCTGCTTCTGCATTTAAAATTCAGTTGCTATATTTTTGAGGAATGTCGATGTTTAAGAAATTGGTGATTGAGTAAAAAATAAGCCAAGATCCGCATAGGCTGCTCGTTGATATTGAAGAAAATGTTACTTTAAATGCATTTAATAGTTCTGTTTATAATAGCAAAAAATGTAGATCTTTATGATTTCAATTAGGAATTTTACTTTGAGTGATCTTACGTTTTTATCATGCAAAGTTCATAATTCAGAATGAAATATTCTACATCACGTATTATTCCAAAAGCAACACATACCTAACCAAAACTCATCCTATCTCTCTGCCACACCAAACATACACACACACACACACACCACCATTAAATCTCAAAAATCAGCCACGCACGCATTCTTCCAATAACAAATGTAAATCGCCAGTCAACTCTCACTTGAAGATCGCGCGAAAGGCGGCCGTTTTACGGCTGATTTAATGCCGACTGAAATACGATGGGTGCTCCCCCTCCTCGTCCCGATGAAATCGGTCCTTCCTTATGACTTTACGGCTTGCGGCTTGTGCAATACGATCATCGCGCCGGCAGGCGGAAAATCGCCATCGCGACGACGCGCCGAAGATTTCGCATTCCCACGGCAAACGTGCGACTTGGAAAGTGTCTGATCCGAAGGATTGACCCAGTGATGTACGTTGATGAGGATCTCTTGGGCCGAGCTGATGGGCTCTTAAGTTGATGTAAGATGTGTGTTTTTCAGGCTTTTTTTTTCTTCATTGCTGAGCGTGGATTGCTTTTTAGTAACGCGGAGAAAAACAGGCTTGTAAAGTGCTGATGCTTTTTGCCGGGAATTCTTCGTTTTTTTAATTTGAATTGATGGATTTTAATAAATGTAAAGTGATTTGATAAATGTAAGGTGTTTTGCTAATTTTTTAGAAGAATGTTTTAAGAATAACGAATTAAATAAATTCTTGTAGCTTAATTTTGTATTTTTTTTTATAATAAAGAATCTAGAATTTAAGTTATATAGTGCCTCGTGCACGCACACACACTTATGCCTACAAAATTTTATTAATAATATTAATAAGTTAATAGTCTGATTTATAACAATTATTTTTTCAAGTTAAATTTTTAAAGCTCATTTAATGACACTCGATTACTTCATTAATTTGATATAGAAATTCCTTCAATGATATAAATTTGTCCAAAAACAATTCTTTCATGCATCCATTCTCAAGAACAATTCCAACCCGACCTCCTCATTATTCTCGTATCCAAAACAACAAACGCCGCTTTAAACTGGGGAAACTTCGACCTAACAGCCAAATCTGCATTCGCAAAACGCGAAAACGTGCCGGTTTTTCATCACGCTCAGCAACGAGTCCCCCAATGCCTCAATGAACCAGACTCACGGACGACGCATCAAGACGAAATCGCGAGAAACGCGTATAATGAGTAGGCGCTGAGCGCGCGATATGCAAATCGGCAAAAGGATAACGCGCGCGAATCGCCCGTAAGACAAGAGAAAATCAAAGTGAACAATAAGCCCAGGCCGCGCCGCACTTTGAAATGGAGATTTTTCGATGGGGGATTTCCTGGTGAGATTTTTGATTCTGTGGGAAGAGTTTGCACGGAGAGTTTTGGAAAGTCGAATTTATTTTGGATTATGAGTGTAGGGGAACGTTTCTTATATGTGAAAGTCGATACGGAATCCGATGTAAATTGTTTTTTTTATATTGTTTGTCTCGTGATTTAATTATAACGACAGATATACATGATTCGTTTTATAACTGGATTATAAATTTTATTTGTATTACATCACTTGACGAATACGCTGTATTTTTATAATGGGCCTGCGATTTTTATATTCAAGTTATTATTGCTGGTTGTGATATTGCTGTAACGCACTTTGTGCAATATTTTATACCTTGTAAATTTTTGTATACATTTAAAAATAAAATTACACAGTTGAAAATCTGTTCAAATTTAAACACTTTTCTTGTGCCTACATTTGACGGAGTGAAAATCCGCTACACATATTGTAATGTTATTTTTATCAGATAAAATTAGTACTATATACATAGAACATTAAACTACAACAATTACCAGTTTTCTTAAATGAAATTTATACAAAACAGCTGTATAAGTCTAGTGCGAGACTTGGGTAAGCTTAAATAAATAGAAAAAAAAATTTATACAAAATCCAAAATTATTACTGTTATATCTATCTATCAAAATTTACTCATTTCAAAAATAGTACTAGTATTTTATTAAAGATAACTAATAATTAATTAAAAATAGACACTATACAATCATTCTCTTGTCATCTCCTCCTAAACCTTTTATATAAAAAATCAAATCAAAATTTTCTTACCAACCCACAAACTAATCAGACCAGCACTTTACAACCACGCGCGCCTCACCTTCCAAAGCCTTAAAATCCGAGCTTGCACGGAGCTTTCCAGCCGCTCGGCGAACAAAGGGATCCTGGGAAACGGCCCCGCGCCTCGCGCAGCATCCCGTCCTCTTGATGAGTCGCTACTTCATTACGTCCCGACGCGTAAATCTTGTCGCGACCGAGCGAGCGCGAGCTCGCTGAAAAAATCTCTTTTCCCTCCTGAAGGGAGAAGCTGCCGCGCTGCAGCCGAGTGATTGGCGTTGAAAGTCCATAGCGCGCTCGACTTTTGTTTTTTTATTTTTTTACATACATCGGACTAGCCCCCCACCTCTTTGTCGTTCATTAATTTATCGCTCGTTAAAAGCGCCGGTGTTGGCTATTTTTTTGTTCTCCGTGATGTTTTGGTTTTTTTTTTGTCTCTTACTCTTGCGAGGTAGCGCAGAGGTGCGCTTTAACAAGACGGATTTTATAATATCCCGAGCGTTGCGAGAGTTAATGCCGCGGTATAAATACGGAGAGCTGTAAATTACGCGTAATGTAATTATTGCGCGCTGTTATTAATAATGCGCGATTCGCGTATAACTCTTCTTTATGCGCGTTATGAAATAGAACCGGTGGTTTGGAATTTTTTCGCCTGACACTTCGTTATGATATAAGATACAAAAAAGTGCGTGTATAAAGTTTTCACAAAAACTGGACGTTAAACCTTGCGTGTAAGCTTTAAAAGGGAACGTGTACCTTGTATTTACTTAAATACAGTTCAGACCATCCCGTTTTTGCATTCACGTAAAAAAATCATTATTATTTCTCAAACAGATTTGCATAATCGTCAACACTTTTCTCAAAAATCGAAACACAATCGACACATTTAACTCTCACACCTCCCCTTCACTCCACATCTCCCTCCATTTTTCCACCATCCCAACCATCGCAAAAACTCCTCCACTTGCTCTCTCCTCCCTGGCTTCCATTTCCCGCGCCGCTAGCCCATCCTTATTCCGTCCAGCAGCTCGGCGGCGGTGGCGGCTCCCTTTCAGTCGGCCGCCGCGCATACATCGCGCGTGCCAGCTTTCCCTCCCCCGCCGTCCGTCTCCCGGAGCTCTCCGAGGCTGCTGCCGTGCCGGCGCGTTGCCGACGTAACGAATGCCTGGCGTTTTGCCTATTTCTCTCTCGCGAGAGAGCGGACAAGCCGTGAGATTCTGGACGGAAGAGGGGGAGAGAGAGCTGGGGGTTAGAGAGAATCGAAGCTTGGTGTAGGGAGGGTGTCGAAGAGAGCTTGTGGTGGTAGTTTGGGGATTGGGTTTTTATAGTGCTTTAGGAGTTGATTAATAAAAATAATAAGTACGAAATGTTTTAGTTAAAGTATTAGATCAAAAAGATTTATGGAGGATTATTATCTATTAATTATTACTGTAATCTATAGGAATTTCTATATATAACCGAAATAATGATTATAGAATTTAGTATTTTTATATTCCGTAAGAGTGTAAATATTATTCTATAAATTATAAAATAATTAAAAGATTTTTTTAACACTAACCTGTCCCACCACACTCGACCAGTTCTACTTAACGCATATTCCTACATCTACCTAATCTATCGCTCCCCTATCCAACATCAAATACAATAATATAAACAAACATCAATTCACAAAACTAAAAATTCCTTCAAACTAAAAAAATCAAACCATCCACAATTAAATCTCGCATCCAAGAAAATCAGCGAGCTTACTCAGCTCTTTAAATCCAAGCGCTCCTACGTCGGCACAGCTCTCACATAGAGAGGCGCGCCCTCGGGACACCTGCGTCCTTATGAGAGCCGTTTGCACGCGCGGCATCGCTCTGCGCATGCCAATCACGAGCTGTCTCGCTGCGCTGCTGTTACTTCTGCTGCTTTTGTATAAAAGCGAGGAAAGTCCCGGGAGCGCGCCATTGTACGGGCGACGCATCGATTCTCCTTTTTCGCGCCGAAGTGCGTAAACCCGTCGGCGGCGTGTGTGTTAAGTCCAGTGGAGACTCATCAGGACGTTTTTAGATTGTTGGATTGGTTTAGGTTCTGCCGTTGTTAGTACGATGCGGGGATGGGTAACCAATAAGCTATGGTTGTGGGTTTTTTCAGTAAGTTTAATGATACGTTATATGGTATTATATTTAATGATGTTCGATATTACAGTCATGAAAATGACATCTTTTGCATAGAATACGTAAACTATTACTTTTAATGCACATAAAATACAACAACATAACGTCGTACTTTACATATACCAAGATACCGTTCGCCAGGTGCAGGAGGTACTTTTAAAACCTAGAGTGATCGCGTGACACTTAACTGCGCGCTAATCTCGGTGCGTAAAATTCAATTTTTTACTCTAGCAACAAAAACTATTCTGTAATTCATTAAAGCTAATTATTCAAATTTTGTTAGCTTCTAGTTAAGGTCTAATTAAGAGTCTAGTATAACAGTAATTTTTTAATTATTATAGGTAACAGTTAGACTCTTCTTAGGATCTATTAATTTTCTATACTAGCACGAGATAATCACGCAACTTAATCAATAAAATCAAGATAACAGATTCGATAAATAAAAGTTCTAATACCACCAGCACACACACGTTCATTACAGCATCACACCTCTCTAATCCCCAACCATTTTCCAATTCCCAACCACTCAACACCAATCAACTCAACAAAAATCCCACAACACAAAATCCCCCCATCACTCACACTCAAAACACTAAAAACCAAGCTCCCAACCAGCTCGACACCACATCGACGGAACTTCCTTTTTCTTCCAGCACAATCGCGCCTCTCGAAAGTGATTGTATCGGCTCCGCGCGCAGATATGGGGCTCTCGCTCGATCGGCGCTCTCTCGCTGCGCGACGCTCGTAAAACGCGCAGCGCGGCCTTTTCTCACGCGCGCTTATGGCGCGAACTGAATTAGTTTTAATTGCTGGCGGCAGCAGCGCGGCCGTTCTCCTTTGATTGACGTCGCCTTTTTGCGCGCCGGCCGATTGTGCTCGGCAGCCTACAAATTGAGCGAATTTATATTGCCTTCCACAGAGGCTGATCAATATTAAGAGGCGGTCGAGTGCCGAGAGCTGCTTTTTAGATTATTGAGGAGAGATGCGAGGTTGTGCGATGCATGAGAAGTGCGTTTGGGTTTTGTTGAGCTTTCGTATGCGAGCGGAGGCGTGAGAAACTTACTTAATAAATTGTACTGTAATGGCGATGAAAATTAAATGTAATGTGGTAAAAAGTGACGATGTGACCGCGACGTTGAAGTTTAGCCAAAACAAACCGTTATCGTCGCCAGCTAAACTCGTCGATTTCCTGTAACAGCAGCGAATATTTCCGCTAAACTCGACAACTTGATTACAGCCGGCGCTCGCTCGTCTAAACAATTCCACCTTCTCCCAAGCAACCTTCAATCCCCCCTCGAGCGCAAACTTTTCGAAAATGCCCCCATAAATCCCCATCCATCCACTCTCCCTCCCATTCCCCTAAACTAAAAAATCCCACACATCCCCCGGCTATTTTGCATTAAAAGCCTAGCCTCGCGCAATGCCGCCTTTGACTCTCTCTCCCTCGCGAAAGAAAAAAAAAAGGAGGAAAACGCCGATTGAAATACGCTCTGCGTTATCGTGCTCTCGAATCTGCGGGAAAGCCGCGGGGAGAAGAAGAAGAAGACGGAGCCGGCCGTCCGGCGACGAGCGTTTTGTCGCCGGTGATTGGCGTTTCAAAGGACAACCGCGTACAATGCAATTACCCCGACGCTCTCGCGCATACGCGGATTTAAAGCGCAAGTAGAGGCGCGCTCTTCTTCTTCGTCGCAGCGCGCGCTTTTTATCTATTCATCGCTCTGCGTCTCTCTTTTGTCACCAGCGGCCGGGCACTCGCTCTCTGTCTCTGCGGGCGAGGTGATGGAGGGGTTTTTTTTTCGAGGTTCTGGTATTTGGTTTGTGGATGGGGGTACACTCTAAGCTCAAAAGTGCGAAACCTGGAAGTAAGAAGTTTGAAACCTACATTTTAATTCTTATAAAAGTTTAAAATGTAATTTTTAATTCATAGAGTAGTTTTTATTTACTAAATTTAATATCATGAAAATATATGCAACGTTGTGTACTACAAAAATTTTGTTTCGTTGTGTATTACAAAAATTTCTAATAGAAATTAAGAGTAGTATATTAAAGATAAGATAATTAGATGTATTGTGAATATAAGAAAATATTTATATATAGTATTTATATTTTTAAACGTCGAAATAATTTTTAAGTATTAATATTACTACGATGTTATTACGATGTTGTTACAATATTGAAATAATATTAACGCAAGGTTCTTGCAATATTGAAATAATATTAAGGCAATGTTCTTGCAATATTGAAACAATATTAACACAATCTTTTTGCACTATTAAAACAATATTAACACAACATTGTTGCAATATTGAAAGAATATTAACACAATATTGTTAGAATATTGAAAGAATATTAACACAATGTTGATACCATATTAATGCAGTATTTTGTATAATACCTGTGAAATATTGTGTTATATTCTTCTATATAATTTTGTTACAGTTATGTTGCTGTAATATCTATAAAATATTGTTGGAACAAATAATTGATGCAATAATGGTACAATATTGATTTAATAGTACATTATGCACCAAGGGAGTAAAGTCGTATATTATTCCCGAGGGTGTTTTGCTGCCCGAGCGAAGCG
>UELX01005192.1:0-14641 GCA_900480035.1 Eupelmus urozonus | reverse complement strand
CAATATTGCTGGAACGTCAACGGTGATATTTACACAATATTGCTGGAACGTCAACGACGATATTGACACAATATTGCTGGAACGTCAACAACGATATTGACACAATATTGCTGGAACGCCAACGGCGATGTTGAAACAATATTGCTGGAACGTCAACGATGATATTGACACAATATTGCTGGAACGTCAACGACGATATTGACACAATATTGCTAGAAAGTTAACGGCGACATTGACACAATATGGCTGGAACGTCAACGGCGATATTGACACAATATTTCTGGAACGTCAACGGCGATATTGACACGATATTGCTGGAACCTCAACGGCGATATTGACACAATATTGTTACAATATCGGCATGATTTGTTATAATATTGGCACAATATTAATGCAGTATTTTGTATATTACATCTAAAATATTATAAAATTCAAAACGTGCATTTTAATCTTTACCTTAAGTGTATTTAATGCGATAATGCACTTGAATTATGTAATTATTAATTTTTATGCATAATATCTGAATTTTTGATGTTCTCACAAAAATTTAATATACTTACAATTTATTTCATACAATATGCATTAATTTCTTTTAATGTATAACATACATTAAGTATATTTTAAAAACATTCAAATTGTGATCTAACATAATCTTTTTACTAAAATTTGATAGAATAGCATACAAATGACGTTATAAGTAAATTATCCTGTATAATTTTAAATTTTACAAAATGTAATCTTACTTTAATAACAAACAATTTAATATTATTAAATTTAAGCTAAATCGTTACGTAAACCACCCTCTTCTCCTTAAGCTCACAATGCCATTTCGAAACTTTCTTGAAAATCCATTTAAACTTCGACATTCATAGCATTCGAAAAAAGGAAAATTTCATCGCGCACGAGCGGCCAAAAAGTCCTCTTACAAGCTTACATATTGAAAGCCTCCAGGTGCGCGACCTTAAAGGAACGGCTCCGTGTATTTGCCTCTACTCTTGCCGCGGCAGTCCGGGATAGCTGCGCGCAGCTCTCGGCCAACGTCGCCGTTTCTCCGTCGCGTCGCGGCTGCAACTGCTGCCAGCCGCGCGGAATAGAAATCGTCCTGAAATCGAAGCCGTATACCAGCTCTCCGAGCTCGCACTCGCCGCGCTCTCGGGGCTCACGTTTCGACCGCATTACCGTACGTATTTCTATAGCCGCGCGCGCCCCCGCACAGCCAAACAACAATTCATTTCTGCACAATCGCGTAGCCCCTTCGTTCGCCGACGGAAAGGTTTATGGGCTAACGCTCGCGCGGACTCGAAAATTCCGCGCGGGGAAAGAGCTCGATTTCCAATGTGTTTGTTCTTTTGCATTACTGCTATACTATCGCCACCCCCCGCAAGCTCTAAATCATCGCTCGCCCCATTATGGATCATGCGTGCTGAAGAATAAATTTAAGCCAGATGATTACGAATGGGGGAGGGGGAGGGGTGGTATTCATTAATTAATGCGCGCGATGGAGGCTCGGGCCTGATTTTATTGCGCTCGAATATTTTTCGGTTATGAAGCGAAAAAGTTGTTTTTATTGTCTCGCTTGTTAGTTTTATGTGCGGTCGGTTTTTTCGAGGACCGATCATTTATTGTCAGCGATTTTACGTGAGCCAGTGCGCAATAAAACTGATTTATTGGGTAATTAGTGGAGCGAATTTTGGGGATCGCTTTTTGATTATTTATTATGAATTTAAAGTTTGCCGTTTATTTTTTATGCTGCAATCAAATTCACGGAGTAGTTAAAAGTGTATGTCTTATTTCATTCAAATATCGTAGTTCTGAGATAGTGAAAAAATTATTCTATCATTCATTATATTGATCTAATTTAATTACTTTATTCAATTTATTCATCATTATTATTATAGCATCACCTGCATTATTAAAGACTTTGAAAATAACGATCATTAGAGTAGCTCCTTTCTCATAATCGAAAAACCGATGCAATATCAGACATCAGTCTAAAAATGTAATTCTCTTATGAAGATCCGTATCTCAATCACAGTTAAACGCGAATAAAAGAGCTTCTTGAGCTTCTACAAAGAATAGAATAATTTCAAACATTGACTGCGGGTACACACAGACTACCAGAGTGGCCGGAGGTAGACTCTTAATGGAAAGAACGACCAAATATAAAGCAGCATCAAAGGTCAGCCAACGAAATCCCGGAGGACTGACAGGTCAAGTCTTCCGCGAGTTGAGAGAGAGAGAGAGAGAGAGGGGGGGGGGATTCGCGCTTCAGAGCTTCTGCGCGCTGCTCCTACTCGTCCTGCTCTCTTTGCCCAAAGTAACGAGTTAATTAATTAACGCGGCTAATGGAAAAATTGGGTCAGAGGAGACAAAAAAGCACCGGTGACGACGGGCAAACCGGAAATTCGCAAATTCATATAGGGGTATTTTAAGATGGTTCAGTCAGCCAACTTATTGCGAGCTCGGTGACGAGCCATCTGCAATTATCATAATATCGTGAGCTTTCGAAGTTATTCTGGCGTTAAATAACTCATTGAACGAGAATTAATTCTCAGTTATCCTTTAATTTTACCGAGGTATTAAGCAAATTTTTTTTATTTCTGCTACGAAGGTACTAACTTATATTTCTAGTTAAATAAATATATCTAAATTATCAAAATTATGTACCGTTAATCTAATAAAAAAATGAAAGCATCACAGTTACTTCTCAGAGTTAATTAAGTACATAAAATATGAATAAATAATTACACAATACCTACTTATGTTACCTTAATTACGTTATTTTCACAAATATAAAATTAGTATCCCAAACCTCAAACAAACAATCTAAACTTTTGATTAATCGGTTAAGAACTAAAGAGACTTTAACGATTGCAAATGCAATTTGTAGGATTCCCGTTAAATAATTGATTCGCTTACAAAAAGCTTTGAAGCTAGCAGAGTTCTCAGAAACAATGCGTGCCTGCCTTGAGTGAAAGAAAATAAGAAAATAAATAGCATTATAGTAGGAAGTGTACTTATACAAGTACCTAAACAAAAGTACTTCAATGCTGAAAATGAATCGTTACGCTCACGGAGACAAGCGGCCATAGAACTATCAGAAAACAAAGGAATTTATTTCTAGAACTGTGAGAAGAGCATGTTGAGAGTTCCGCGAATTTGGTTTACATAGGAATGCCAAAGACAAAGTTGATTAAAAAGAACTTCTAATGTAATTACAGATGAGCGATTTCAAGCCCAAAGCACTTGTTAGATTTGTTCTCATTCAATCGATCATAATAGATTAGTTAAAGGAAAATGGAATATGATGTCTGTATAATTAATACTAATATAATGAACCTTCTAAATTATAAAAATACTGAAGTTTTGTGACTTTGAAAAAGAAAAATGTCTTGTAGTTTAACATTTATTTACGTCGTATAATGGCAAGTATACAACCTTTGATCTTGGCTGTTTCTGTTTTATTTTTTGTTTTATTCAAAACTATTCCAGTGAGAAAATCTTTTTCGCAAAATATCGTCTTTCTCAGAAAATTTGTAAATATCTTTTACTGTTGAAAAAGTTTCCATTTTAACAAGCCATTATAAAGCGTAAAAATCACTCCCAAGTAGAGAAAATCAATATATCATTATATTCCATATCACCCGATGAATTTTCATCCACAATTTGCATACGACTAAAACTATCAAATTTATTATGGATATACAAACAATTAAAATTCAATAACATCAAACCTGCAGCAAAATTTAACATATGCAGGCAGCATCGTGTTAGGTCATCGCCGAAAACTTGCTTGCAACTTCTCGCAAGACTCGCAGCAGCGACCCACATAGTAAAGATGTAAAGGAGCCGCCTAGCCCCGGCACTTGGCCGTGCAGACGTTGATGGCTGTAAAATACGGACAGCATTCGCAGCTGACGTCGTGTGGGACGTATAACCTTGGTGGAAAATTTATTGGAGAAAATATTAAGATTTTGCCCTGCACACACAAACGCCCATCCCGCTTCGCCTCTTGTGCAAGATTGTCAGACGTAAAAAATGTTCGGCATATGACTTATCTCCCGGGGGAATTTCACTGACCTGACCTGCCACGGCGGATATCGTATAGATGCAGGAGAACGGAAATCATCTCGTCGGAAGAATACTGTTATTTTAAAAATTTCGAAAAATGTACAGATTGGTTCTAATATATTTGAGGGATTGGTATGAGTCATGAAAGTTTTAGCACGTTGATGCAATCTCTTCGAATTTTGGTAACACAAGCTTGCTTCACAAATATGGAGAAATACTAGAATAAATTAAACTAAAGTAAATGTTTACGAGAATATTTATGTTGTTTATAGATTACTCTGTGTATTTAAGGTGCATAAATAGTAGTACAGTATTTAGAGATGTATATAATTATATAATTGAGATCTTCTATCTAATGTCAGATTAGTAGCCTTCATCTCCATATCAAATCATCTCTCAGAGAAGTTTCTTGGAACTATTGGTTACAATTCAATTACCTAAGTCTCAAAGTAGGGATATTTGCACTAACATATACAGAAAGACAGCAAAGTATAACATTTAATCAATTTTATTCTTTAAAAATAAATAATTAAAATTTTGAAATAAAAACGTATTTAATTGATTGTTTTTAACTTATTTTATTATTTATTGTCTATACTGATTAAGTGACGTTTTAATAAACTATTTAGATTCAAAGTTCTTCGAAAAAGTTTCGTATCATTTTTATGAAAACATTTTAAGAAAGAACGTTTTATTCTTCAAAATCCTTTATGACATGATCACGTACGCCTTTTGTTCGCGAAGCTAGGTCGTTTTGAAATTTCATAGAAGCTTTCGAGGGAAAAAATCCTATTTCTTCAGTTTCTTAACTAACGTTATTTTTATTTTACGTGAACAGAATCAAAATCCACTCCAGGTAAACGAGTAAGAACAAACTCAAAAAAAAAACAATATTCAAAACAAAACAGAAGCCCGATAAAACATCCCAGGTACGATGATAATGCGATTGTGAAAGATCTTATAGAGCGCCGCGAGCTTGCGCATCCTACTTTGCAGTCTTTTAAAAATAATATGGCAAATCGTAAAATCCATGTAGCCATATCATGAATTACAACTCATCCGCCTTCCTCCACCCCATGGCTATAAAAACGTAACTGCCGGCACTCTAAAATGATCAGGGGCGCAACTACATATATACGAAAGCATCAATCTCACCTTATAAGCAGCCAGATCTTTGACGACGCATGCGAGTATGGCTTCTCTGCCGACGGGCGCTGTCACGTTATTAATTGGCTCCTTGAAATCCGGATCTGCAAGCAGACAGAAAGAGAATAGAAAATGATATGCACGTGCTTATATGCGCCTGTATATATACATATCTAAGTTTTATGCGCTCATGCGCCGAATATCGAGCGCCTGCAGGGCCTTTTTCTGGGTTACGAGCCAGGCATAAATGTGCCGCTCTTATACGGCCCCCCCGACAGAGAAAATGGCAGCTCGATACACACTTTTCACCGGGGCTTTATGGACGGCAAGCCTGCCGGCGTAACAAACTCCTAGCGCGCTCTGCATACGACATCAAAACATAATGGCAATAACATGCTTGCGTATAGTTATGCGAGCCCGATACGCGTCCGCGGCACTAGGAGCGACTATATACACTGGGTACTTGCGTCCTGAAAGAGCCTGAGGATACTGTGAGTGTCTGATTTGTGCGAGGTGTGTTTAAAATTCGTGTAATTATGTGGCTGATTCGAATCGTGTTACAAAGTTCGAATTGGTGACTTTGAAAATTTTTTCTGATATAATAATCGAGAATTTTTAGTGAATATAGTAAAATGACTAATTATTATATACATATATTTACAATTGTATCTTAAGATACTTGTAATCGTGTATTAGATAATTGTGTATTATAGAACAATCTGAAGGATGTCATAAAGTCTTGTCTTTATGTGAACTTCTGTGTTCGCCCATAAACGTTAAAGTTTCATAAACTTAATTTGATTGAAACATTATAAAATTTAATCAGTTAGGTAATCAATAATGCACATAAATATTTAAATGCATCTTGTTTTAAATGACCCATTTACTCAACCAAATACACTGTTAGAAATCGCTTGAATATTCAGTTACTTTCTCGAAGTTTGATTAATAAAATGAAAATTAAATTTTTGAATACTTACAGTTAAAAATTCAGAAAGACAAAAATTTAAAAATGCCAAAATATAAATTTGGTTTTTTAACTATACTCATATTCCGAAAATATTTAAAACACGTGTTATGGCTTTCTTTCCCTCCTTGTTGCATATACTATTTTTCGGTACTGCAAGACCGAAATTACCACCAACTTTCCGTTTGAGGTTAGGATGGAAAGTTGGCACTTCCGGCCCGTTTTATCGATGTAGAATTAATAAAAGCTGATAAAGTCTATCTAAAAACCTATAACGGAAATCGATCTGAAATTTTGTAAGACTATTCTTTACCTTATAACTATCTTTTAGTTTTGAGCCCATTAATAACAATAAATTATTTCGAACTTTAACGTGAGATAATTCATTTAAATTGTCCATCAGATATGGTTAGTACAATGCAGTTCAATATTATAATCAGTGTTTCTAGGAATCGTAAGCCTATTAAATCAAAAACAGAAACATTTCATTTCCAAGACATATTCAGTTCCATGAAAATCCATGATCCTGAAACCTCTTCTTGTTATTAAAAGAAGAATTATGATTTTCGCGAAACAACTTTTGATGAGGATTTTGTAATATATTTTAATTCACAGAAATAACCTTTGGCGTCTAATACGTCATCTTGTTCAATTTACGAGATGCTATTGTGAGGTAATATTGTTAAAGCTAATTTTTAAAGGCAGATTTAAATCTGTTTTTTAAAACTTTCCAGGTAATACTTATGTAGCCACCTTTTAAACAAATTTTGGCATTTCTAAATTTTTGTCTTTCTGTATTTTTAACTACGCCCAAAATATTTTTAGTCATTTTTAAGTGTTTTTTTTAGTTTTTAGGTAACTAAATATTTTACCAATTTTTAACAGTATATTTCTTATTGTACAGTAAATAATTTAGACTAGCAATATAAATGCATGTGAAGCCTTCGATATTCCCACTTCATTATATTCTGAGAATTATCTTTACTATATGATCCATTATTAATGTACTTTCGTATTTATTTACTCATCGATCTAAAAGCTCCGGGCAAGCATCAAAGAAGTACTTTAAAATCCTACTATAAGAAATTACTTTCTTGATTAAATAAATCGAAATTTTCCAAAATTCCTATCGAAAACCCAAAAAGTGCACACTCAGTATTCCGCCAACCCCCGTCCAAATTCAAAAACGCGGCAAAACCATTCCGCTCTTCATACCCTTTTCTATATTAAACTTTCGCTCACTGCTGAAGCTACAAAATCCACCAAATCCTCTCTACCAACACGTCCCAAAAATGAGCATAACCACCCTGCCGTGCTTGTCCAAAATTTTCCGCGCCAGATCTTCACCAGAAAGAGCGATATAAATTTTATTATCCAAAACGGCATCGCGCAACGTGCCAGCCCTTACACGCGCGCATAAACACGTCCGCGAGAAACAGAACCGCGTAACGTCTCTATATACCGGCAGCCACCATTAAGAGGCCCAGTCAGCAAACTCGAGCGTTATCACAGACGAAACGCTTATACACAACCTAGAGAGATACGAGCAGAGGCGGGTGTGTACGTCACAGCTGCTACGCGGCGACAATCGCTCGCGTATCTGCTCTGAGATTTCGGAAAAAGGAGGGAAAATGAGCTGTGTATAGGAATAACGTATATCTGTGCACTGTGTTGCGTAGATAGAGCAAAGAGAGATCGAGCCACAGAATGAGGGGGAGAGATGACAACCGCACGCGCAAGAGCCTGCAGATTTCCAAGCGCTTGCAAGTGGAGTTGTTAGCGCACGTCGCAAGGTGAATTTCAGCACAAGAAAGAGCAAGAGAGGAAGAGAGAAATAGTGAGCACGCGAGATGGAGAGACGAAGGGGGAAGAAAAAGAGAGAGAGAGAGAGAGGGATAGGTGGAATGTTAGAGATGCTTCTATAATGGGAGCATGGGGGAACCATAATTCTATCATATATCTATATCCTTCGGCGTGCTTGTACACGGGGAGAGGGACTCCCGAGGGGGAAATTCGTATTAACTCTCGGGGCCGGGCTCTCTCTTTCTCTCTTACGCGCGCGTTGATGGATCGACGCGCGAAGAAAGGGTGCAATAGGGGGGCGGGGGGCATACGCGCTCGCTCTTCTAAATACGATTCTAAATGCCCCAGCTACTTTCAGTGTCGAGAGTCCTCTTGTCAAAATAATCGCCGCTGGAGATCGACGGTTATATATGAGTGTTGGTGGGAGAGAGTGGGGGGATTCTCCCCCTTGAAGCTCGGGTAGACGAGAGATTTTATCCTGTCGTCGCGCAGGGGAGGAACTAAACGGGGAGCTTTGTACTTTTAACGCGCCGGGGGTACATTTGTCATTCTGGATGCGTGTAACGGCGTAGTTTTCTGGTTATTGATTGTAAACCCGAGGATTTCGGAGCTTTTTAATTGTTTGGCAGAGATGGCTCGGCTGCGCGGTTTATTTATGGCTGGATTGATTTATCAGTTTTGGAATGGTTTTTACTCCCGGATAGTTTTCGGGAGAGTCAATTTGTCGTCGTTTAATGCTCATTTGCTGGGATTGCTAGTTTTTTGAGTGGCTGTAATTTTATTGACTGGGGCGACGGTTCCGTCTGTTAAACGATGATGAAACGATTTAATTAGCTAATTGAGGAGCATTGTTTGAAGCGGAAAGAGGAAACTAATTTAAAAGATACGTTCTATGAGTGAACGTAGATGAAAATTTTTTTAATTTTATAAAAATTTATTCATCCGAGATGAAAATAATTTGAACATTTTAACTAACTTTTTTCACATAAAAATATTTCACCTCTATTGTCAAAGCAATTTCAGCGAAATTCATTTTTTATGTTGAACAACAATTAAAACAAATAGTGCAATATAAAATATTACAAATTCAAAGCAAATATACAATATGCGTACAATAAACACAACCTTTAATAGTAACAACCACCTTACCAAAAATATTAAAAACCTTAAAAAAAAAAAAAAAAAATCATACACATTAATTTTGACATTCTCAGCAAGCACTCTATCACCTGCAGCAGCACTTCTATCTGAGATGCAAAACAGCTCTCTCAGTCTCCTCCGGCAAAACGCTGGCTGCTTGTACCGAGGGCAGCAACAGATACGAGAAGGGCTTCTTGCCGCCCTCTTTTCACTCCTCCGCAAGCTCGCGCGCGCCCGATCCTTAGGAAGTGGCTCTTTCCGACCTTGTTAACGTTTTAACGGCTCGAGAATCCGTCATCGTCGCCCCGTTGTGTTATATAAGCGAGAATAATTCAGCCGGCTGCTTTTCAAACTCGATTTCTCTCCGAGTGTGTTCGCGCTTATATACGTATTTTGTATATATAGTATACGCAGACGGCGGCGCTAACTTATTTATTATTATGCTCAAGTTCGCGAGAGAGTTCTTTTCGATTCAAATTATTATTATAACTTTGCTAAGAGAGAGGGTAGGGGGGCGTTCGCGGAACTGACTTTACGCGCGATTTTATTTTGTTTTACTACGCCTTTGCTTTTTATTCCATTGAAACTTTTCACTCGAATAATTCGTGCGCTTTTAGTGTTTCTCGCTCAGACTGTTTTTATTATTCCTGACAATGAGCGCGCTTGTGTCTACGATGATTTGCGGTCTGCGTCTACTCTTTTTTAATTTTAAACAACTTCGCTTTAATAAAATTATTAACTCAATGTCAACAGTTTTCTATAATAATAAGTGTTTTCGAGCGAAGCTGAAATTCATAATTAAGACACTTTAACAAATCGCCAAACACGAACACACTAAAATAACCATCACGCGCGAATCAGTGCCGACAGAATCAATGTTTCCATTCCCCCACCTCTCCCCCGCTCTATCCTCGATCACCTATTGTTTATCCCCCCGTAAAGCATCCCATAAAGATTTGTTTTCTCCCCAAACTCCTGCGCTGATCCCCCTAACTCCTCCTCAATGCATACATCAAGACCCTTGTTACAACCGCAAAGGGGTCACCGCCACTGGCCATATCCCGGGCATCAACGCGCGCGCTCGGGCATCGAAATAACTTTCATATCCCTGAAATTTTTCCGCCGACCCAGCAGCGCACCGGCAGCGCATAGCCTTTGCCTTTTCCCGTGCATGAAATACGTAATGAGGATATCCGGCGCGACTTCCGGCTCCCCACGGCCCTCTTACACCCCCCCCCCTCCTCGTATATACATATGCGGCACGTCCCGACGTCTTTATGCCGGCTGCGCGGCGAATATTCGCCTCGGGCCGCTCGGAGAAAAGCTGAAAGTACGCGCTCAGAGCCAAACTAGGAGAAACTCGTGCGCGCCCTCGCCTCCTTCTCTCTCTCTGTCCCTATAAGTTAATTTTCCCTAGAATTTCGGAATCCGGCCAAGTTTTTTCGAAGAGCTGAAAAACAGGAGCCGGCGAAAAATTGGAAAGTTACGAGGCCGACTATAACCCTTTCGTTTTTTCCAAAAGAAACGAGCGCGCGCTGTAATCTCCATCGATGAGCATTAATCGCGCGAGAGCGAGCGGAACGCCGCGCGTTCCGGCTCATTGCGCGGGCTTTCGAATTTAGTTTCCCGCGGGGAGCCGTCTGCTTTTGCCGGGAGGAAAAAATCCGGCAGAACGGAATTAAACGTGTTTTCGCAGCTCTTTCTTCATCTTTCCCCGAGCGCGCTTCGTTTCTTATGCGCTTATTTCGTTTCTTGCTCGGGCCGATCATCTTTCTCTCTTTTGGGAGCGTACGGCTCCCATGACGGCGCGAGTCGTAGATTTTACTTTGTGCGCTCTTTCGTCCGGGTGTATTATGCGCTGTGCGAGCATTCTTTTTGCAGGCACGCCTTGTAGGAGAAATATAGGATTGCTGGAGGGCGATAAACGGTGTGGCGGCTGTTTTGGTAAGCATAAGTTGTCGCTCAGCGGCGGAGGGATCGTTGCTTTTTCGTTTGAGCGATGCGATTTTTTTGTATGGGGGTTGGTGGTTTGAGGGTTTTTTCTTTGGAGTTATTGGCGGTTGTTGTGGGTGGTGAGGTTGGGTTTTGGAATGGCTGATTGTGGTGATAGATTTATCGATAAGATTTTGATTGACTTGAGTTGATGCTTTGGTTTATTGATGGTTTTTTGGGATTAGAAAAAAGATATAACTTATATTAAATTGATCTCTAATGAAAACTTTTGAAAGTTGGGGACTAATTTTTCAAATACTAAAACAAATTTGTCAATACATACTGTTTTTATTTTATACTAATAAATATTGTTAAAAGAAAATAATTTTGTTCGTAATATTGCTGTTACCTGATTCTATCGTAACAGTTATAAAGGAATGAATGATAGTAAGTTGTTAGTCAGAAACAATAAATAATTTTCTACAATGCGCTGATGCATTAACTATAGTGACTCAGCATTTCTCAGAAAAATAATATGACAGATAAAGGAAGGGTGACTTGGAAAAATCTTTACTGGCATTGTGAAACGGCCAAGAAGTCAATTAGCAGAAATAGACAATTACATATATCAACAATAGTGTGGTGACACATATTAAATAATAATAGTAATATAAAAAATACATTTTACGCTACCTGTTATTATAAAATGTTTAATTCGAACTTCCTACTTAGTTAGAGTGTCAGGATTCCGGATCACGGATTTGGCTAAAAGTTTAGAATATATTTTATATGCGGGATATATGAAGAAAACCATAATTTTAGACTTAGAGTCCTCCACTTTTTTAGGTTAAGTATTAAAAAATATTGAAGAAAGATATTAATATTTAAAAGTAAATAAATCAGCTTAGAAAAACTTTACATAAATCTGCTAACATCTGCTAAATTAGAGAAAACAAGCTTTTATCTACTTTTTTAAGAATTAGAAAAGCTTCTTAAAACTTTTTAGCAGTTCAAAGTTAAAAACAAAAATGCACCGCGGAAGCTTTAAGAACTACAATTTTAATTTTGCGAACATTTTTTAAACCTATTTTTGACCTGTTATAACTTTTAAAGGGTTAAGCTTTACTAATTCTGCAAAAAGTAGATGAAAGCTTGTTTTCTCTTGTTTAATTTTCTATCTTAGCAGATGTATGTACAGTTTAAGCTGATTTTTATATAAGTTCAAAAAAGTTTTTTTATTTTCAAAAAAACCTTTATTTCTAAAAAATGGCATCTTTTTTTTCAATATTTTATAGAATTAAAACTGAAAATATGAATAGCTCGTCTTTTTCGCACCAATATTGACTAATATTCCGGATTTCTTCATATTTTGAAATCTAACAACATATTCCAAACTTTAATTCGAATTTGTGATCCAGAATCCAGGAACTCTTTTAGGAAAACCTTTTTATTTCGACTAAAAACAATAAAAAGTTCTGAAAATACATTAAGACTATTGGATTGTTTAAACTTTTAAAATAAATTCTTGGTCGACATTATTAATTCACTAGTTCTATCTTTTTAACAGCTCAGTTTTTCCTCATATAAAAAATGTACAGCTCTCTCTGAAATACTTCAAATGCATATAAGTAACTCACAAATCAAACGTTATAATTAAGTTAACATATTCCCCTCAAACGCTGACCCATTTGCGTGTCAAGTAAGTTCACATATAAAAAAAGAACATACAATCCAAACCAAGACACCGCCTTCGTATCTCACCAATTTCTGAGCAGCCTGATTTTAGAATGATCAATGCAGCCGCGCAAACTCTCTTCTCTCCCACGGATAAAGAGAGAGAAAGCGAGATCCTTAACTTTTCAGAGGGATCAGCCCGATACCAGAGGGGGCCGGCTCACGGCAAGCGGCATATGTCGTCCGCGTATGCATTATTTATTTTGCGCCCCGCGCGCTCGCTTTCTACATAGGTATAGAGCGCTGGGATTCTCCCTCCCTGCGCTATGAATTATAGCCGGAAAGATTGATTGTTTGTTCGAGAGTTTGGACGCATTCGGTTGACCCGCGCGCGCTGGCCGAGCTGCACTTGCGCGCGCGCGCGTGCCTATAGCGCACATTTATTTCCGGAAGCGAGCGCGAGCACGCGAATTTTGAGCCGGCCGAATATTGTCCGCCGGATGTTGATCCCGCGGCTACGGAAAGCTCCGGCTAATACAATGCGGGCATGACAGCGCAAGCGATCGCGATGGAAAAAAGGTTGGCTGGAGTTGCGAGTTGGTGATGGGAGCTGGGATGTTTTTTTTATTGGGAGATTGGAGGTTTTTGATTAGGCTCTTTACATACGCTTGTCTGGAGAGTTTAAACAGAGTTTCAGATTTTTGTTGCTCTTATTTTTTGAGATGAGATAAAAAGTTAATTATAAATTAGTTAGAAAGTAAAAAATAATAATTGTAAATCCCTAAGAACTTGTTATTAACCGCAAAATAATTAAATTTCCTTTATTATATTAATATGTACTTATGGAAATTAGTTGTGTCCAAGTTAAAGTCAAGTAGGTCTAAATTGTAAAAAATGTTTGTTTGAAAAAGAATTCTATCACGTACCCACTCCAAACAGAAAAACTAACAAGCCAACTTTCAAAAGAATGTTATATTTTTATAATAGTTCATTATAGTCGAAACTGTTCTTTATTAAAAGTTTTCATTGGTCGGTCAAACATAACTTGAAGCCTTTATTACTTTACATATATTACCGTAATCAGGACAATAAAATAAATATTTAATCAAGAAAATACATGTTTAATTATTTTATTACTTCGCATACTTTGCATTTATAAATTACACAGATTCAAAATACTTATTTCACTCGATGGGAGATATGATAGCTCATCGCTCATCGTCGCGATCTCCTTGCTTCCAGTGGCTTAAAATGTGATTGTATCTATTCGGATTGTATATGGTGTAGGTTTCTGGATAACTTGTAGCAGTCAATACGCTGTGGATCGTTAGAACCACGACGAGCAAGAGAGCGATCCATATTTAGCTGATAGGCGAGAGCTTCATTAGAAGGCTCATTGATTGTAGTCGCAACGCGTATAAATGCAGACGAACGGTAAACGACAAGTAATCAACGAACTGTTACAAACTTTGTAAATTTTTATTAGCACTCATTTCAAGAGCTCATTTAAGAAGTGATTTCTAAAAGAAATGTATTTAAATTTTATCGATAGATCTAACGAATCAGCAACAATTTTCCTTTTATTTGTAAATGTTCGATTTGACATTCTATACTTTAAAAAGAAAGTACTGTTTTGATAAATATATTTTATGCTAATATTTCGTTCTTTTTAAATAAGATCTATACATGATAAATCATAATAGAAACTTTTCTATAAAAGTAGAATTTCAGAACAGAAATAAATGAAATAAAATTATTAGGGGAGATCGGGGCTAGTTGGCTGACGAGGTAAGTTAACAAAATGCTTAATATCTTATTAATTTAAAAATGCGTAATTACAACTTATACATATTGATGAACCTACACACATATGCTTCATTCTTGATAGCTGTAAATAGCAATGTAGAG
>UELX01005191.1:0-14641 GCA_900480035.1 Eupelmus urozonus | reverse complement strand
GAATTTTCTAAATCAAAAACGTATTTTGTAAACTACGAAATTAAACCTATAGTATAACTTCCGTAGTCGCCTTAATATTTCTTGGATAGGACGTTAAAATGATACTTTTTTTAAATGATAGAAAAATTTTACTGTACAATAATAGAGCCAACAATATTATTTATAATTATTTAATAAAAGAAAGGTTTAAAAAGAGAATGATATATTAATGAAATAAAACTTTTATATATTTACATTTTATTTATATTTTATTACATATATTAAAATATCCTTTATTGGATTATCGATAAATTATTTCTTATTTTGATAGCTCTATAAATTGAAAAAGGTTATAGAAATGATGGAGTTCTTCAGGACTTTTTTAATTTTTATAATTTTTAAAAATATAACAACTTCTTTTAGTAATTCGTATGTAAGATAATTACACATGCTACGCAAAGGCGTAACTAAAAATTCGCGGCTTAAATTAAGACGACTATTAAACCTAAAATCTGGCAAAAATTATCAATACACATAAAAATCACTGTTCATATTACAACGTTTACATCTCTCGTTTTCCCCCAAAAAATTTCACTATCCGCCCTTCCCTTATTACAATATTATAACCGCCCCTTCATCCCTCTTATAAAACGAACTCTCTCAGCACGGAATAATCGTCCAAATGAAAATGCACCGCTGAAAAAGAAAGGAGTGAGTGAGTAAGAGAGAGAGAGAGAGAGAGAGAGGGAGAGAGAGAGAGAGAGCCAACCGCGTTGATTCCTCGTGCCGGCGGATAATTCCATTGGCTTAGCAAATATGCCGGCTCTGCTACGAGTTCAATACAATATGAATTCCGCTAGGGTACTGGGCGATCAATGGCAGGCTCTCTCTCTCTCCTCTCTCTATCTCTCATTTTCTCTCTCTCCGGAAGGCGATTAATGCTAATGGTTCGCCGCCGTTTGAATATGTATCGATGCATATTTTACAAAAGGAGCCAGTGTGCGCGGCGCCTTATCGGAAAATATATCGCGAGGATGAAGACTAGCGTATTTATTGATATTAGCTCGGAGGCTAAGGGGGATAGAGTGTGGGAGTTGCCGAGAGCGGATAAGAAGTTATGGGGTTTTTCGTAGCAGATCTGCGGATATGGCTGAGTTATGGCTTAAGATGATGTTGATTTCAGATGATGATGCATAATTGAGCTTTGAGAGGAAAGGGAAATAAGTTAGATACTTAATAATTAAGTTGTTGGATTAGTAATATCGATTTTTATTACTTCATTAATTTTTAATGTGTAAAGTATGACTTTTATCAACGTGATATAGACTGACATGGAGAGATTATTTTGCTGCATGTAAAAATTAGATTATATGTCTCTTGTTAGTTAAAATTCAAAATTTTGATCAAGATCCACAGAAATTCTCAGCGGAACAAACTGTCGATAACCAAATATTCAAACGAAACTATAGATCAATTAACTGGACTGGCCTGAATCTGTCTAAAATTTGAACTAAACTATTCGAATCAACTGGAAATTCAAACTGCAACCGCATAAAATAGAGATCACGAGGAACGTCTGTAATTAACAATTTAGATTTCCGGCTTAGGCGCACCATATTTCACCCTCAAATATAATATTCGCTACAAAATAAAATCGGAAATCATTCGGCGAAGCCTTGGGGGAGAGTGGAAAATTTTGCATTTTCTATGACGCAGCCGTAAAACCGGGCGCGAGATCGAGTACATCGGAATTGGAATTTCAAAATAAAGAGCCACTCAAAATAAATTGAAAACCCTGCTGACTTAAATAGCTATATTTTGCATCGTATCGGCAGCCGGCGCAGTAAAAAGTCCCGCGTGCCAACTATATACATACACATCGCGCCGCCGTAGAGCCGGAGCCCCAACAACGGGGGTGTATATTTCGAGTTTCGCGCGCAGTCACCACTTCGTTATAATTTGTCGAAACGAGAATTTACGAAAGACGCGTGCCGAAAATTAAATGGAAATAAAGTGTCGCCGGTCCTCGAAATTTAAGGGACACCGAGAGGGATTCGAAGGAGTAATGGGGGCAAAATTGCTAGTAAAAGAAAAAGTTTCTCCCTTTTCTCGGAGGAAGATCCCTGGATACGCAGACACACAGACGCAGAGATATACGAAGAATAATCAAACTTTCGTAAAGTTTTGCGCGCAACCGATTCTCCGCGAGCCCGTTCGGGTCGCACGCGCACTATTCTAATTTACTTATCCTCTCTCTCTCCCTCTCTCTCTTTCTGTGCAGTGTTGTTAGTCTCTCCTCTGTGCTTTGCTTTGAACCGTACAATCCTTGTTTTTACACAACGCAAATATGCTTAGTTACCTTTGACGATTGAATTCGCGAGGCAGAATGTAATTTGCGACTTTAGATGCAGCGTCGCTTGAACAATGTTATTAAAAGCAAGTGTTTGAGATTACGTTGGTATTCAATTTGTTATTCTGGAATTTAATAATTTTCATCATCTCCGCATTATGTGCTTATTATTTCTCCGAGAGATCAAAACTAATTTTAAAAATGCAAAATTTATTATGTACACAAAATTGTGTTTTATGTTTCTTATTAAACGAAATTCAGCTGCGTACTTTTTTATGTATCATCTAGAATATTACACGAGAGTTCTGCAAAGTTACTTCTTCTTTAATCAAATATTTACGTACTAGCTATACAGTGACTTTTAGCACCTACCAGTCATGCCTTCGTTCATATTTGTGAATTTTTTAAAAGTTTACTTTTGAAAGTGTGGATAAATGCACAACAATAGCACTTTGATTATTATGGATTTTAAATAATTATAATCGCTTCTAAATTCACTTTGTGAATAGAAGAGACAAATAAAATTTTAGCTGTGATGGTGATTTGTAACGACGATTGTTCTAAGAAAGAAATTCAATATCTGCAAATTTTTTATTACTCTATTATTCAGATCAATAAGCAAACAAATTTGTCTATAATTACTAGCGACTAACTATTTTGGAGAAAGATAATAATTTATTTTTAGAAGCTTATGAAAAATGTCCTGAAATCTTCTAAACCAAGTCCCGAGTAAAATCAATAAAAGTGTCGTATAACTCCCAATATTTATATTCGGGTTTCTGGGCTCCTGAAAAATAATTTACAGAAATTATATCCTGAATTTATTCAAAGGCTACTGCCGCAGCATCCATCCCGATCGTAATTTTTCATACAAGCCCCCTCCATAAGTGATTTTCTTTTCGCTTAAATAATAACAGAACATACGCTCGCGGAATAATAAAAGCGGCGCGCGTACAGAGCGGCCAAAAATCATAAATAAAGGCCGTCAAGTTTTTTATTGGTCATCATCTCGTCCGAAATTGGACGTCGCGATGCTTCATCATTTCCGCGCAAAAAGCAGTGCGGTCCTCTGGCACGCACAAAAAAACGCTCGCTCCCCTCTCATTTTTTTTTACAATCGCCCGAGTGAAATAGAATCGCTTCACTTTCCAACGAGTTTATCGCCGGCGCTCGCTCGGAGAGATCGGCGCGACCGCCGCGCGCAAATCCCGAACGTAAAATGCCTTTTTACGAGCGCGCACTTGTACCTCTCTACCTCTCTCTCTCTCTCTCTCTCTCTCTCTCTCGTTCTGTCTCTCACACACGCACAATTGTCCGAAGCACGGACGAGTTCGCGAGACTACCGTGCGAGAGAGAGAGAGAGAGAGAGAGAGGCTGGACTGTATGCAGCGAAGTTGCTCGACGCGCAAAAAATCGCATTAGATGATTAACTGAGGATAGAGAGCGACACGGAGGGATACGCACGATTGCGTTGCTCTGCTGCGCGTGCACGACGAATTACGTTTTCATTTTGTTGGGGAATTTTTCTTTTTCGGCGGCGCTCGCTGCGGGTTTGAGCAGCGGCTCTTTTGGAGCGGGAAATTTTACGATGGGCAAGGAGGTTTAAAGGCGAATCGCTGAGGATCGTTGGGGCGTTGGAAGACTTTGTTTGGTTTTATAGCCTTTTTTTAGCATTTAGGATTTCGGGTTGATGGTTCGCTGATTATTTTATTTGTAAGTTTTTTTTTTAAAGAATTGTTGTGTATAATTTTTCAATAATCTAAACTAATTTTTGTTTCATACTCATAGTATATTTAATATACCGATTATGCATTACATGTATAATATCCAAGTTTTCTTATAATTTTTACATTACGCATTGAGACCGACGGATTAAGCGCATAAAACGCTCACCGCACTCACACATACGTACATATATATACACAAATAGTGCACCCTTACAAACACAAATACCACCAAGCATCCAACAGCACGTGAGACCAGAGTCTCTGCCTAGCGAAACCAAATGAGGATGGACGGAGACCTTCGAAGAGCGCACTATATAGATTCACACATAACAATCAAATGTAACCGAGCGCGGTCTAGCGCGGCTGACAATATAAATACAGAACTGTGCGGAGAATTAAACAAAATACTATACGGTTACTATTGTATGAAAAACCGAAGCAAGTTCGTTTGTAATTGATGTAATATTCGACCGTTCTAGACTTGTCTATAACTGAACAAGACACCATTTGAAAATATTCTGGAGCTTACTAAGTTTTCAAGTTGAATCAAAATCTTAATAATTTATGCAACTCGAACTTCTTGTAATAGGCAACCGTTCTTTACTGGCCCTTTCAAAAATCTAACAGAAAAACATTTAAGGAAAACTTGTTTTACTTTTCCCTGACTATCATCATGGAACCTTGGATTTGACCGGGTCATCTTTAAGGACGTTTCAAGGTCAAGATGTTTCTTAATGGAACCTAATATTTTTGGCACTAATAACAGAAAGTGCAGGACACTATACAATCGGGTGTGACCTTATCAAACCCGCACTGACCTTGTTATCAAGGGCAAGGCCAAGCAATAAAGATATCGATAGATAGGTAAAATTTATTATTGCTCAAATCAAGTACAAAGTATATAGAACAGTTTAAATAGAATGCCTATTAAATACCTATTTAAACCTTACCAACATTGGTAGATTAATACATTAGTATCAATATCACATTTTGCCTTGTTTAAAATCACAAATTCTAGTCAATAATTTGATATCTAATATCTATCAATCAGAGTAATTAAAATTTAATATCAAGAAATAAAATAGATCAAGTAGTTGTCATCACAAGACTTTAAAAACTCTGATCTCAAAGGATCGTGTAATGTAAGACGTAATCTAGGTGTAGAAATAAAATTTAACCTAGGTTAAAAAAGGTTAGGTTAGGTTAGGTTTTTAGGTTTTTAAAAGTATAAAAAGCAGAAGTTAAATTAAAAATAATAGTATATTTAAAAATAAAAATGAACTTAATTTATATAATACTGCAAAATGCAAATTTAATTCAGCTTATCAGCACAAGGAGATATTTCCCCACTGCAGAGTCACTTGTGCGGTTAACTTACCTGCCCTGCCAGATTGAACAAAATTGAAAGAATTATGTATCATTGTTATATTATTAAAGTACCTAAATTTTATATGTGTTATATTATAAATACAATTTATAAAATATTAAATATTAAGGAAAATATATTAAATTAACTATAATAAAGTCAAAACAAATAAATTATATAATTCGGTCTAGCAACGTCCTCAATAAATTTTTAATAACTAGAATTAAAATAGAGGAAGCAAGCTTTAATTTGCCGTTTTTAGAATTAAAAAATAAATATTAGAGCCAAAGTTTGTTTTAAGTTGAGCAACGAAAATACCAAAAATGACCGCCCTGCAAAATTGAGATGATTTTTGGTGTACAGTCGTTTCTAACAAAAACTTCCAAAATCGGTGATGTGGCTACAGGAACCAGAGCCACAAAATGGACCCGTTTTCAGGTCAGGAAACTTAAATATTCACATATAAGGTATTAAATCGACAAATTTGCAAGTGTTCTTAATCCTCGTTGCGTAAAAAACTACGACTAAAAGATATAGCCAAAATTGGCAAATCACAACAAGACAATGATCTACGAATTTAAAAATAATTTTATAGTAAAATTGTAAAGTACATATAAAATTTCAAATGATAAAAAATTGTAAGCTACTACTAAAATTTATATTCTCTACGAACTATAAACTTCTCCTTATTCTGGTCAATGCGTTCGCCAACATTGCTCGAGCGGCATATCTGATAGCCGTTAATTAACTTCTAATTAACTCTCCGCTTTGTTCCGCGCTTCGGCTTATGAAAATCAAGTAAAAGTAGATAATATCCTCTCCGCCATCCCAGCCCCGGCCAACAAATATTTAAAGCTAAAGATCTAAATTCTCTTTAGGGGTAACCCGCCGAGCGATAAGTCTAAGTCGGCCCTTTTTGCGTTATACAGAGAGCCCGGGCCGAACAAAGTTGCGTCAATCGAAAGGCGATCTCTCTTTCCGCTTGCTACTACCGTTACGCCGACAAAGTTTTCAGACTAATTATTTCTGTAGGTGCGAGATCCGGCCTGGGCACGTAATTTTTTTTTCGTCCCGCGCGAGCTAGCAAAACTTTAACAGCCACTTTGGAAAGTTGGCGGCTCTTATATGGATTAAGGAAGTCGACATTTTTCCTCGCGCACAAAAGTCCATTTGCATTTTAAAGTCAGCCCGCGGGAGCGAGGCTTTTATTTTAAACAATCGGGTTACAAGGGTTAAACGATTGCGACTCGCAATTAATGTTATTAAGGACTTGATTGAATTTTCAATTAAAGGGCTCACTTTTCTTGAGAAATATTTCGAATTTAATTGCACGGAGAATTTGTAACCTGGATTCCTGCTATGTAAAATTCAATTGAAGTGCGCCTGTATTATATTACTGAATTTAAAAAACTCGAATATTTGAAAAATTTATCGAATTCTGCCAGCGAAAATTGTTGTTTTTTCGAATACCACTTTTGAAGTTTTATTTTTTTATACTTCAATCCAGTCAACATTTATTTTTCAAAACTTAATTTTTTTCCCGTCCACGGAATGCAGGTAAAAAAATTAAAAATGTATCCCGTGAAAAATCTTGCGGAAAAAGTAAAGAACCACAGTTAAATTGCCGTAATTCATAATAATTAGCGATAAGAGACTATAATCTCAACACTAATTTTCCTACACCTTTACCATACTCTGGATTTTCATGGTGAATTTAATCAGTAAGATCACCCTCCATATAATATATCAATATGTAAGTAAATTCCCCATAATTATAGTCCAGCGCACTAATGCATCACTCCCCCGCAATTCCAGAATCCCGAAAGAAAGAAGATTGGAAATCACGTATTCTTACCCGAGCAACGTCATTATTCGCTCCCATAAATAATTCCGCCACCCTCGATCTTGCATATATCCCGCCGATAAAGCTTCGGACAAAATTAATACACACAATTGAACAATAACCAGCCGAGCGCCTCGATGAGAAATCGATGCGCGTCCCCGCAGAGAAGGGGCTTTCGCTGTAACACGATAAATCGCCATCAGCCGATAAGGAATCTCGGCTGGCTTTTTTGCCTTGCAAAGCGAAAGTGCGCGCGGGCCGCATTGAGTCGCGTGTTATTGCAGATATGAAAATCGGCGCTGCGCCGCGGCGAAGGGCGGAAAGTGACGAAGTCTTTTTAATATCGCGCGGCCCCCGCAAGTCGCCCTTTTCAAAAGACCGCCGACAGACTTATATTCACCTCCTTGTCTGGCCTTCTCCGCGCTTCTCGGTCAAGTTTTCCGGCCGGGGGGGGCTTTTCCGCTTCCTTTCTTACCGCGCCCCGCCTCATCTCTCGATCCGCGCGCACGCGAGTGAACTGGCTGATCTCTCTCCGCGCGGCGGTGAGACGCTTTATTAAAATTATTCTGATACTCTCGCTGATCTTTCCGCGGCGGCTGGAGTTATATAACGAAATTTTAAAGAATAAGGTGTTTTATTCCGTCGGCGAGGGGGCTGAATTTTCATGAATCCTGATAAGTGTTAGTTTCTTAATAATAACCTCTGTTATTGTTTATTTGTATAGATGATGAGTTAGGAATTTTATATGGGAGTTAGGATATGTCAGTCGTACGATTGCTCAAATCTATAGGGCTGAGCTGAAAGGTAAATAGCCACAATACGGTAAACATTAGTTGTATGCACATATAAACACAAACATGCAAACACGTTGAGGTTCGTACTCGTAAACATACTTATCTGCCTATACACAGATAATACGTGTAATTTTTTTTTAATGGACAAAGTTTGACAATGAAATAAATTCAATCTCAGCATAATATTCTCTCTTCTAATAAATTAAAATGAATAAAAGTACTTTAAAAACTGCCTGTATAGCTGCTTTAATCTGGCTATAATAGACTTTTTCTCTATAGAGGAATGCATGCATGTTTACTTTTTCAAACGACTTCATCTACTCCAAAATCTTCCTAAATTGTTTGGTTTTTGTATAGTAGCTCAGAATAATTGTTTGTTACTTCTTTTGTTCATTAGTTTTAAAATTTTTTTTATATTTTATTTACATAGAGACTTTTATTTTTAATAAATACATATTTGAATTATTGAACAAAAAATCCATTCAAGTATTTCTTGTACAGAAAACGTATTTTCATTTGCATAAAAATCACAAATCCACTTATACATTTAAATGTCAAAAATAAATACAAAAACATTTTGACAACCAACAGATTAATCAGCACGCTCAATAACGCCAGAAGAAAAAGTCTACTTGAACAGCGATTTCAACAGCATCTCCGACCAAAACATCACGCGTACAGGTACTTATCGTCCCCATCGCCTCACACCCGGCCTCAGGCCATTATCTCCCGAAAACAACGCGCCAGCCCCGATGATCGCCCCAGCCACTCGAGAACATTGGCCCATACACGAGAGGTGGTCCGGCCCTAATTTAGCTCCGTCGGCGTCCCCCGAGCGAGCTTTTTGCCGACGTGAATGCAAGCTCAAGCGTGAACCGATGGATGGAGGAGGCTTTTAATTAAATTTGCTCGAGCAGATCGCTTTGTTCGACCTCACATTCTTTTACTACTGTTCTCGATGAGAGGGTACAGATATATGCGAATGCAGGGTTTTTGTCTTTTTGTAATATATAGGTATTCAACGGGTAGCGAGGGCTGCGTAGTGTGTAATAATATTTTCAGGTTTAAACTGCCGAGTTCTGTTAATCTGGGGGGTTGTTAATTACTTTTTAGGAATATATTATTACTTTCTTGGAATATTTTCTGTACAATTGAATATATCCTTTCTGAAAATTTTACGTCGTAAGCATTGAATCTACTGCCATCGATTTTTTCTAAAACGAAGAGCAAAGTTATTTGGTTTATAAAGTTTTTACTTATTACGAATTTTCAGTAATTTGAATATTTAAAAATTACTCGATCGTAACATGAAAAAACTTTTGGGTAAGCACTGAAAAAATTATTAAGATATTAAGATATTTCTCATTTTTATCGTATTATGAATTTTGTTTATAAAATTTACTTTTCCATAATTTTAATATTTGGAAATGATTCGATGGTTAACTGAAAAAACTTTTTGGGCCAACATTAAAAAACAGTTTAAAAAATAAATGCAGCCCTTTTACAAATAATTCTAATAAGTTTTAGAAAACCTTATTTTTCAATTTCGCATAAACTTTTCCAACATTTTGAATTAATTAAAAAAATACATTTATTTTTGTTTTGGATAAAGTTATTGTTAACGATCTTTTTTTAAAGATTTTTAATTAACATTTCGTAATTGATGTGCAACAAATCAATTACGTTTCTTAAAAAATAATTATTAAAATAGATATTAAAAACATGAGATAAAAGAAAATATTATTAAAAGTAATTCATAAAATTACAGATAAAATTGTATTGTTTATCATTTAATCAAAGTACAAAATTTTGCCAACTTACAGTCGATTTTTTATTCATAAGGTAAATCGGGGGAAGATGCCAGTCCGGGGAAGACGCCACAACGCAAGATTTTCTTTGTTTATAAACAAATGGCAATTTAAGCTTAATAGAAATATTTATTATGATTATCTCATTTAGTCGCCCAAATAATTCATACACAATTTATTAATTTGAAGGTTACTATGGGTAGGTAATATAAAAAAAAACAATAAATAGAGGGCATTGGATTAAAGAAAATTTAATAAAAGCCATGTCACTAGTCCGTGAAAATAAAACTGCATGGCATGCTGCTGAAACGTATGACATTTCTTATCATACACTGCAAGGACATATAAAAAAAGATTCTTTAAATTGTTTGTAAGTATGTGGCGTCTTCCCCGCACTGTTGGGGAAGATGTCACTTTTACGTTACGAATTTTAATTATAATTAATTGTCACTTAATTAAATATTTATCGGAAAATTGTTATGTATTTAATAGATTATTGCGTTCTTTGTATGTTTCAATTATAAAAATATTGTTTGATTAATATTAAAAATTTTTATTTTAACTTTTTCCTTACGTATGGCATCTTCCCCCGAATTACCTTATACTTATTTTCCATTTTTCTTACCTCAATCATATCTGCCGCGAGGAAGCCGTAGCCACATAAAACAAATTAATTTTGTTTATGTTAAAAAAATTGTGAATTTATTATTATTTTATGACCTGAACTTATGTAATAGCTATAACAATACAGTGCGAATCCCACGATATCCTATTAATCAATACGCTCAATTACTAATAATCTCCAAACGTTCTCACTATCATGAATCGAAACTGTACCAAAAATCCGCTAAAACTGCACAGTCCCCAAGAGTTAGCGCAGCAAGACAGCTCTGCTAAGATCACCGTTACGCTCTAAACCTAGGAGTAGAGGAACCGGCTCTGTTGCACAATAGTAGCCGCGCCGCCTGTCACACTGCGCCAGCCGGCCCTCAAAACCAGCCTTCTCGCGCGAGTGCGGTAACATAATCAGCACTATTGACGCCATTATTGTCGTAGGGACGGATGTGCGTGTGGGTTAGCTCGAGCACCTGTCGCGCCGTGGCTGTTGTTTCATTCGGCTGCGTCCGAGCTGACGCGACTGGACTCCGTCGTGTTTATCTTATGCAGAAACGTGCGCGTCAAAGTAACGGAGCGAGGATGCTGCAATGGACAGTTTGTTGAGTACAAAAAAAGTTTGCGCTGCCTTTATGGTGTTATACAATTAAATAATTAGGAAAGTGTCAGATCTCTTATTCATGAATTTGACTCAAACTATGGGGTATAATATTAGATTTAAAATATGAGCAAAGACGCAATAATACAAGTTTGAAGTTTCGAAAAATTTAAAAGATTAAAAAATGACTATTAAGGTTAAACCTAAATTTAATTTAAATTTGAGTATAATTCCAAAAAGTATTCGAAAAAGTATTTGTCTAGTTGATGATTCGAAATTTCGAAACTTAAAATCAAATAAAATATTCAAAGAAAAAAAACAGACTTTAAACATTTGTAAATTATATAATCAAAACAATCGATAGAAGTAAAGTATATTTCTATTAAAAGCATAGTATTGTTAAGTATGGTAGAAAATAATTACAATCAAATGACATTTCATGCCAGCAAGAATTAGCAAGCAAGTAATTAAATTATGCTACTGTTATTAAATAATCATTATCACCAGAGTGATCTTACTTAAACTTATCCTGTACAATATACATTAACATCAGATTCTTGTAATAAGTGGAACAAGTCACGCTTGGTCAGACGAACCCAGACAAACAGCCGCACATCACCAAAGCTTCGATTCTTCTATTCTCGTTCCCCTTAGCGCTTTTCCTTTTTTCAACCCGGATTCCATTTGGCTCTTGCGCTTTGCTTCGCATAGTGTTTCACGCCTATACACGCAAACCGCTCGGTTTGCCTGCACACACGTGCGCGCGCGAACGCGCTCGCTTGTCGCCACACTCTACAGACCAAAAGTCTAGTCTCGCTTGTGCGCGCGTGTCGCTCGATTCCGTATTCCCGACGATTCCGTGTCGAAGCACGCGCAAATAAATACTGGCCTGTAATTGCGTTTCCGAAAATCGAGAGCCCCCCGGAATTCCCGCGCGTACGCGGGCGCAAAAATACGCGCTCTTATAAAAATACGCAAGCATCGGCGCCCGCTATTTCTCTTTCTTCCGTCCGTGCAGGCGAAAGTGCCAGATAAGCGAGAGCATGGGAGAAAGAGAGAAAGATAAAGAGAGAGACAGAGAGAAAGCAAGAGTAAGAGAGAGTAAGAGAGAGAGAGAGAGAGAGAGAGAATAAAAGGGAAATAGGGGGAGGAAGGAAGGAAGAGAGAGCTAAAATAGTGGTTGCACGCTCTTGGGGTGTCGCAGCGCCGGGGATGTTTTAATAATTGATCCCGCCCCAGCCGCTCGTAACTTTGTGTGATCTTAAGCGTGCCGGAAGTTTGTGTGCGCGCGCGTACGTTAAGTGGGAATTTTAATATAGATGCGGCGAGCTTGAGGGGAGGGGGGGGCGGATTGTAAAAGGGTCGATCGCGCCGCCCGTGCCTTTGAGTGACGCGGAAGAAAGTTCGAAAGCTCCGCGCGAGGCCAACTTGCCGGAAAATGCAGCGCGAAAGGCGGAGTTGGTTATCGGGTTTATCACATATTTGCCGCTCGCTGCGGTATCGTTTTTAAATTTACCTCCTTCGATAGGATGTTGCGGCAATGTTTTGTTTAATCTAGAGGAATAAGATGAGTTAGTAGTATATAATAATGTGATTAAAGAACTTACCTATAAATGAAGTCTTATCATAATTATATTAAGCATCTCTTTCTTTATCATGATAAATAAGTTAACTAGCTGATTTACCACACATTTAAAGCTAAATATTCTTTCTAACTGTCGCTTTTACTGTCTTTGTTGTCTTTATAGCAGGAGTGATTTTATGCAAATAAAAGAAAAATGAGAGCTAAAGAGACAACAAAAGCGATGTATGATGTGAGTTTTTAGATTTAAATTTATAGTAAATTTGACTGAAAGAGGAAAAAGAGAGTGTATTTGACGTGGGATGTCAGTTTTAGACATAAGTAAAGTTGGATAATTGAGATATCGGAGCATGTCAGAGTTCTATGTAGAATTTGACAAGTTTTCTGTTTTTAACTTCGCTTTATTTTAGGATATGTAGTGAGTTTAATTTTTTATTTCTTTTTGTGCTGAAATTGAGACCAATATCTTTTTTCAACTTCATTCATTTAACATGCATTATTCTTTCTACAATTTATTGAGTTTTCATAAGAATGAAAATTCAATATTATTTTTATATTACATATCGTTATAAAATTTTATTTAAAAGGTTAAAACTGAACTTAAAATCTAAATTCCATCAATCAAAGGTGTATGTTTGTTTTATGAATATTTTATTTAAAATAAACCATTCATAATGTATTGATATTATAAACAATGCTTCCATTTAAAATATAGTTAAATGCTGATATTAATTATTCACATTAAATTATAATATACTAGCGTATAAAATTTCTATTATTTTTATTTTCAGTCTTAGTGGTCTTACAGTTTCAATGAAGTTGAACATACTAATTGAATAATATACTTAATACTTAAGTTCTTAATCTGTCTATAACAAATTTCTACAAAGTTCGTAGTCCAATGAAACCTTGACCATAAGCTTGGTCAGTAAGTTACGAAACTTACCCAATTAATCTGTTACATGTCTTCATGGACAATTTCATAATTGTATGATTTTAGAATAAATCATAACGGTATAACTTTTCGTTTTTCATATATTTCTAATCGCCATTCTTCAACAACCCATCAATATTTACACTTCTGGATCTAATTTCATTTCGGAGCTTCTTCTTTCGCCGTGAAAGTTCGGCGCTGTGCTATTGCACGCTTGGAAGGAAGCTCGTTCGTTCGAGTCGGCAACATGCAAGAAACCGAGTGGATGATACCCTTGTACACGAACATATTGGGGTCAACCAACAAACAATACCTTTGTGTCGGTCCCATCGCGTAGTACTCTTCTACCGATTCCCAGGAATGTATATAGCGTCTGGGGTAGGTGATAAAACAGTGACATAAATTTTTCCCTTCCAAGCTTATTCACAAGTTCTCTGTGATATTCTGGATAAGTGAGACGAGCAGACGACAGCAGCGCGTTATTATTTTTACTTTGGCGCGAGCGAAATATAAGCAAGCTTATTTAACACAAACGTGTCGTCTATTTTGTTTGTCTAGAATGCACGAAAAGAAAATGTGTACAAACTTGGAATAAAAAATAATAAAAACTAGGCAGGACCTTATTTTTCAAAATAATGTTCAAAATCCGTTGTAAAAATCAATCATCTATCGCTTATTATTTCAAGGATTCATTTTTAATTAAATTTAGATAAAATACATTTCTAATCATTTAAAATAAACTATTTATTTTCTCTACTTAGTGTTCAATATATTAAAAATTCAAAAAAATAATAGTAGGATACAAAAAAATAATAGTTATATCATTACATGAAAGCTTATTAAGTTAATTATATTTTTATTTTCTATTCTTAAAAGCGAGGTACGATAAGTATTGTTATGCCTTTTCGAGCATTTCTATTGGTTTGCCAGCCGCAATTGCATTGTTTTTTGGAATTGTTTCTAAATGACAGACTTTAACCTTAACAGCCATAACCGCATGTGCACGAAGCGCACATAAGTCCGGATTCTAGTTTTACATTAAAAT
>UELX01005190.1:0-14643 GCA_900480035.1 Eupelmus urozonus | reverse complement strand
CCTTCGGCTCGGGTGGCAATTTACATGCGCTATGGACTCGCCAATTCTTTACCTCCCTAGATGCGTAATATACTATTTCCACACGGCGTGCGGAAAGTTCGTTTTCCCGCAAGCTTTCTCGTGCGGAAAGTGTTCTATTTCCGCACGGCCCTTCAACGAAGTTTCACTTGTCGCAAGCCATGTATTTTCCTGTACGTTCAAAAGCTGTGCAGGAATGAGAATACTTCCTACATGACAAATCGTACAGAACGAACTTCCCACACCTTGTATGAAAAATTATGTACGTAACGCGTGCAGGAAGTAGGTGATTCCGGCACGGGTGTAGTTTGTCGCACGAAAGAAGCGAGCTAGTTACGTAATGTACTATTCCGAAAAAATATTTGGTTTAAAGTTATTTCATTTTTCATTATTGTAAACTATGAGTGTCACTTGCCCTCTTAGCTCGGAATCTAAAAATTGGTAATTCAAGATGAATAATGGCAAAAAATATAGTATACGCTCTATCCGTCTTCAGCTCGGGTGGTAATACGTGTTATTTAAAATTACTAATTCTTTTTACTTGGATAATACTCTACTTTCCAAGGCAAAAAAATACGTATCACATTATCGGTTCTTTCAAAAAACTATAATTTTGAATTTGAGATTTGCTCTTCTGTTGTAATTTAAGTAGTAATTTCATTGTATTTGTTATTAATTTATTAGTACGAAATAGCTTGAACTTTCTCTAATTTCTGGTTTTGTCTGAACTCTTAGTCCCAATAACCTGCTCGAATCTTTGAATTCGCATGAAAAAACTGACTCTGATTTGCAGCAAAAAGCTCGGTCAATATAAGTTTTTTTGCAGATCTAATTTATTACTTTTATTATGATATAGTTTTATTTCGCATTAAAAATTCATCAGAACTGTCTGGTGCTTTTGGTATTGATTATTCTTTCCTCTTTCCACATTCTATTTCAAAACCTTTTAGCTCCATAGTTTCTGTAATTTGATATCAAAGAATTCATTTTTGTTCCCCGATCTCATTATTTTTGTACGTTTCCAGTCATACGTTTAATCTATAATCTCTTATCTTTAAGCTTCTTTCTCCTCAGTAACTCTTTTTCATATATTCTCTTCTCTCCTCTTCAGCCACGCTTGCGTTACAAAATAAGTTTCTTTTTCACTTTTTTGCTTTTCTCAACTCTCTTTATCTTATTTTTACTCTCAGTCTGATGAATATCCGTACAAGTATCACACGACCTTCTACTAGTTTTTCTCTTTCATCAGCTAAGCTTCCCTCGCTGATTAAGGTAGAGCGCAGAAGCAAAATAATTCCCGGACAAAGTTATACGGACGCCCTTTCTTTCCCCACACTGATACCTATATATCAGACTTAGCGCATTATGATAGCATCCGCATGAGGATAGCTGAGGCAACGAGAGAGAATGGACCGGAAGCCGATCAGGCCTGTAAGTGTATAGCCGTGTTGCAGACTCGCTCATGTTGTGAAGTTGGACTAAGTTCGAATTTACTGTATGCTTATGCGGGCCTCCGCTGCACCTGCTCGCGCTCTCTGTACATGTGCATGCGTGGGCCGCTCGTAAATAGGCATCTATAGTTACGGAAGGGCTGATTCCTTTGTTTTCGCGATCGACGCGCAAACGAGAGGAGTCAGTTGTATGATAGTGAAACTGGAGAGTTTCGCTGTTGATTTTGCCAGAGAAACTGAGTTATTCAGAATTTTATGGATCAATTTTATAAAAAAATGTCTCTGTGTAATTTGTAAATAAGAAATATTATACCAAAAGAAATTAAATAAATGAAGATAATTTTAAAAATATTTCGTAATTTGATAAAAACATTTGTATCTATTGTAATAATTTATTTGTGATTCATATTCAACACATTTAAAATTATTTATACTTTGATAGCTACGAACGTTGGAAAAATAACTCAACAAATGCTCTATTTTAAATCATTGGGTGCGAGGGACGTGCTTAGATTTTAGTAGATATTTGTAGCGATGGTCTGTGTACTTTTAATTTGTATTCATTCTTTTTCATGATTTAGCCAAAGAGAAGGATGACCTTTATGTCCACCCTTTACGTATAGAGCAAGTAAGTGCAAGAGATAGAGAAATAGAAAGAGAGAGAGAGAGAGAGAGAGAGAGAGAGAGAGAGAGAGAGAGAGAGAGAGAGAGAGAATTACATGATTGCGCAAAACTTTGTGTCTTATCGCGTGATGTATAAGGTGATTAAGAGTGGATCAGTTCGCCATAGTAAGACTCTTATAAAACTTTTAATTTTGTCTAGGTGTAACAGTTTTCCTAACAAACATTTTTCTATAGTATATAAATATATGGACTTATGGTTAGTTAAACTTTCAAATTTGTTTTGAAAAATTAATATGCAACCTGCTGTTTTACAACTGTACCATTTTAAAATTATAGGGAATAATATTTAGTTTTTACATTTATATTTTCTATTTTAGAGGAATTAAAAAATAAATGATCGAGAACTTGCAATACATATTTTGAATGGCCCTGGTTCAAGCTTAAAAATGAGCTACCGTTAATTTTTGTGGCTTAACTCTAACCGAAGTTTTAAAATGTTTTGTACCGATTAAAATTTAATTTCAGAGAGCAAAAGCTTTCGAGTCAAGCTGAGCTTTTTCTAATTAATAATTCAAAAATTTTATAAATTACGGATTAAAAAATTTCAAATTACATTCGATATGTGTATTTTATTTCATTGACTCGATAAATAAGGTAATTTGAAAGGATATGACTAAAAAATACTAATTAGATAAAACAAGAATATAACCATTTATCGCTAAAACTATTAGTATCCCGATATCCTTTACCTGTTATGTGTATTAAATCTTACAATCCATTAATAAATATGCATGCTTTAACTACAAAAAATCAAATTGAATTTTTGAACTACATCGCTTTCTATTCAAGCTACCACATATAATATAAAACAAGGAAATGGGCGCCAATACGACAGCGGTAGTCCATTTTGACGAGGTTGTGACACATATTTGACTTCCTGTTTTATGAAGGTAAAAGTTTGATCGTGTCAGTGTCGAACTGCCTAAGAGACAAAGAGAAATTTTATATGAAAAATAGAAATGTTTGACTGGTCGATGTGCTTTTTTGAATCGTTTCATATAATCCTTTTGAAATGCTTTCATTGAATTCACTCAGGTAAGAATTATATTCAAAAAATAAGTTTTTAGCAAATTTTTTCTTTTTTGCTTTCACAAAGAAAAAAGTTTTTGTTTTATACTTTAGTTTAACAATACGATCCTGAAAATCTGAAAAATTTACAAAAATCTTTATCACGAATAGATATTAATTAATAATTTAATTTCTAATATTTTTATGCAATCGTTTGGAATTTCTAATTCAGCAAAAAAGTATGGTAAATCGATAGATTTAATTAAAACATAAAATGTATTTCCAATATTTGTTAATTATAAGAAATATTGAATTTCAATTAACCACCGATAAACAGAGCGAAAAGTAATCGCTTTTTATTATCACCTTCATGAGGTGGCTAATCTGTACCACATCTACAGTGTAACACTGGAATTCCCGAGAAGTTCATTTAAATGATACGACAAAATCTAACCCTATAATTCATTATCTCAAATCGGTGAATCAAGAGGCACTACAATTCAACCAGTTTCACGGTAATGCCAAATTCGAAATATTCGGATATATATGTATGAGAAATAATACTGATACTGCAACGATAATATTATTCACGTAGAGGTTAGCAAATTTTTGGGTTAGTTTAGCTATTTAATATTATTCGAGAAATTCGCATAAATGCCTGTTTTTTAAATTTATAAATATTTTTTCAATGGAAATGACTGTATCAAAAGAAAGAGACAAAAAAATCGAGTAGATGTAGTAGATTACAATACTTCATTAAATATCTTTAGGTAGAATGTGCACGCATGGATATTTCTTGTGCATTCTTTACTTTTAAAACTCTGTAGCGATAAACATTAATTTTTTATTTGAATTTTTCGGCAAAATTTTTTCTTTTAGAGATACGTAATATTATATATATACAAAAAAAATATTTCTTATATATTTTTATTTAATCAAATTTTTCTCGCATAATATACTCCAATAGTTACAATTAAAAAATTACATGTTTCAGCAAATATTCGAGTCATATCCCATGTCTCGCTGGTTTAAAAGTAACACCAAGCTTATAAGCCGCATTTTATACAAAGAGCTTGCAAAAGCGCAAGTTTTTGCCTCCAAAACTCGATTAAAATCCGTCACGCTTACGATTCTGCATCTGGCCGAGCCAGCAGTTGCCCATCGTCGTCTATAAGCGAATATACGAGCTTTTTCATTTTATTTTAGAACCGAGCGTATACATTGATTATCGAAAATCGGTAAAGTAAGAAATCGTGGCGTTTCGTTTTTAGCTAGTATTGAACACCCGACGGAATAAATTTTGTTTTTCGAATGATTATCACAAATGACAACGTTGCTCATTTTAGGCGTAAGCAATAAAACAGTTGCTTATCTTAGGTATGCTATACAATAAATTTAAGTACTAACTAAAAAGTTAGTTGAATTAAAAACTATCAAGATACTTAACAATGTACTCCTCTCGAGGAAGTGGATTACAATATCCATGAAATGTCAGTATCTTAAATTACAGTAAACGATTAAAATTCGAAAAATCTCAACAAAAAATGTTACAGGCTACTCATAAATATGCATTAAAAATAATCTCGTCATTACCCTGGTAGAAAATTAACCATATTCTGGGCAGAAATTTATGGTCAACAAATGTTATAATGACACTTATCTAGAAATTCTGTTCAAAGCCTTTTCAAAATTTTTAGATAAGTGTCATTTTAACATTTGTTGACCATAAATTCTGCCCAGAATTCCGGTCAATTTTCTACCAGCGTAATATAAACATTGTTTCTGATTTTTAAATAATACAATTTACATGTTAAAAGATAATACCGAGGTATTAATTTATGTGATACATGTTCGTGCATCTTTTACTAAAATTGATGAAAAATAATAATGTGCATGTAAGGAAGAGAAAGAGAGAGAGAGAGAGAGAGGGGGGGAGAGTGAAATTTGTTTTCAGGTCCACTTGGAATCACAATTTCAATTGATAAAAATCTCATCCTCTTTACGTCACGCGCACGCACACACATATGCACGCAGCATTTCACCGCGAGCAGAGATCTCTATTTCCTCTCCCGACTGTCTTTCTTCCTTTTCACTTTCCTCGCACTCCTTTATCCTATTGTCATGTCAGTCAAGTTGACTTCTTGCCGTTTCGCGGTGAGTTCCCGCTCTGTATGTACTCTTCTTTGCCATTACGTCGTTTCCTCTACGAATATTTTTTTTGTTGTTGTGACCCTCTCCCTTCGCTCCCTCTCGATGTATGTATGAATGCGTGACCATTTCGGCGATTAGAGTGGCTACGAAATGAGGGTAACAAGGAAAGGGACAAGCATAGGAAATAATAGACGAGAAAGAAACGTTTTCTTTTCTTTTTCTTATTATCAATTTTACCGTATCTCTGAATTCAATTGAACTAATGGATCAAAGTAGTGATGATGTTTTAACTTTCAATACAGTCAAATAAAAATGTCTGTCTCTTGCAATGACAATCTCAAAAATTCGAAGGATTATATATCTTTCTTATTGCTCAAACTGATGGGATTGAGAAGTACAAGAAATCATTGATACTTTCAGTATTTTCCACTTATAGAAAATTTCGCGAAAATCCAAATTTTTTTATCTCAAAACTAAATTGATTACCCATGGGAATTTTATTCTAAAAGTGAATAAAGAGAAAAAAAAGAGAAAGAGAAAGAGATGCAAGAGTGCGTCTCGAATGAGAAAGAGTGAAATGAGAATCCAATTTCGCGCTCTGTCCCGAGTCAGACCATTGCTACTTTCTGACGGCTGTGCATAATTCTGGTTATATAAGAACAAATTATTGTTTCCATAGAACAACCAGAAAGATACACTAAAAATTATGTATTTTTATACATATGGAGACCGATGACATTGCCTAACTTTTGTATGCAATCAGGGCTGTCAAGTAGCCCTTTGCAAAAAGCTTGTATGCATCTTTTGTATTAGTAAGCTATTTTATATATTTTGATATTGTTTGTTGATTCCCTAAAATTATAATTATAGAATTCACTACAATGTAGTTACTGCATTTACAAATGAGTCGTTTGGTACAAATAAACTGTTTGGAACTCTCTAATAATTTTGGCTCACTCTATGGAAATTGAAAAGAAAAAAAAAATTATTTATATTACATTGCATTATTTTGATATTGCGATTGTATAGACCAAAAAATCATAAAACAAAAAAAAAGAAGGAAATACTACCTTTGAATGTCATGGTATATCGATATTTGAGTGTCATGCTAAAGCAAGCAAGTCTACAGAATTCTTCCGAGAATGCAAATACCGCCAAACCATATCCTCCAAAGAAAAACTATTCTTTTTTTAACCAGCTTTAAAAAAAAAAGGTTCAAATTGATTAAGATTTATTTTTTATGTTTATTTAGAAATTATTTCAAAATTATTAAATTAATTCGATGATAAATCAAAAACTAAAACTAACTTTCTTTCTTAGTTAATTAATCTCTTTTTTAAGTATTTCTTTAATTTTGTGATAACCGCAGTAATCATTTATAATTTTTTATTCATTTGGCTTCGATTATTAATTTAACCGTTATACATTGACCAATGTTCCAAAATTTAACAAACATTTTATTTCTCTTTTTCTTTATAAGAAATGTATTTTCCTTTCACTTCACTACCTCTCCACATTATTTAACAAATTCCCAAATGTCAACCAACCGTCACTACCTAGCCTTTACTCCTCTTCTTAAAAATAAACCTTTAATGATCGCTACCCCAAAGCTGAAAAAAATTCCATCAGACATGTGGGCCGTTACTTTTTAATCGAAATGAAAATCGATTCAGCAACGAATGCACGAACGTGCATTATTTACGCTGCCGCTTCACTTTATATGTATGCACACGTAGCGGTGGCCTTATGCGCTTCGCACGACGACCGGCTGCTTAATCCATACGGAATTCAGGACGCGATCATTCTCGATCGTTTTGCATGCCAAGTGACCCCTGCAGCACGCGGGGAGCACCACGCCTTTCTGCGCTTTATGGCGGGAGATGCGCGCGGAGAAAGTTTTCCCCATCAGGCAGCTCGCGCGACGTGCACGAGCTATTGAAAAGAATTTTGTCTGCTTAATTGGAGTTACGGTTTGATGGAATTTTTATTTGTGTTGTGATTTTTCTGTCTGGGTTTTTTGTTTGATCAATTGTTTCGATATTAATTGGAGATATATCGGTATACGATTTTAGTTTATACATTTTAATATTTGGATTATGTTTTACACACTAAATAAATATTTTTATTTACACCATAAGCTGAAAGCCAGTTTATAAACCTGAAAAGAAAGCATGATATGGATTTTTGAGCATACATTATGGATGTTGAATAAGATGTTCAGAGGTTTAGTGCATTACGGTGAAATACATGTTCATAAGAAAAGTAACATGTTTGTCGTCTTTTGAAACATTGATGTTACTCACATATATTTTTAAAGATGATACGAGTTTCATCGAAACTAATAAGAATGGCTTATTTTATTCTCTGAGCAGGATGCAGGTGACAACAAAAATCGAAATAAATTCAATAGTCTAGATGGAGTTTGAAGCCGAAATCTACTGTGTACGAGGTAATTGCTGTACAAATTAAACCACTTGGGAGTGGAATTCACCATCATCCTGGGTGTGAAAGACCTTCGAAACTCTCCAAGTCGAGCACTATTATCCAAGCAGCTCATCACTCGCTTCATTTGGGTAGTAAATCTACTCCAGGGGAAAATGTTTATTTTTCTGCTAACGTTTTTTATTTACAGTTTTTGTAACAAATCTTATATTTATTAATTTAAAATAATAAAAAAAATATATTTAGAACATTTATATTCCTTGAACAATATTTTTTTAAGCATTCAAAATTACACCGAATGCGACTTTAATTCTAAGACATTGAAATCTTAAGCGCGCAATCTTTTCATGTCAGTTTTATTTTTCTCTTTACGATGCGAAAGATCCGTCTTTTCTCTTATTCTCTATTTTTTTAGTCCTCCATTTTTCATTCAGTTCGTTCTCTCGGAAAACTCTATAAAGTCATTTAACTTCGGTGGCAGAGTTCCGCTGTGGTCTTTAAACTGATTTGTATTCATTAATCGCTTTCGAGTTCTGCTTCGTCCGCGTAAATCGTGCCAGAAAAGTCGTCAATGCGGGAGAGGACAAAAAAATTGGCGCACGGTTTTGCGTGCGAAGATCGCGAAAATCCTAAATGCATCACATAGTAGTTAAAAGTTCGTTGAAGATAATTGGAAATTTTTTTTTGAAATTAATATTTTTTCTGTATTTGCAGTATGTGATAAATTACTCAAACAGTATTAAATCTATAAACCAGTAATTTCGAATTCATATAACACATCAGGCAAAAATGAAGAACAAGAAAAAACTAATCAATTTGAAAGAAACACTGGTGCTAACTTTTAACCAGATTGACAAATTTAAAAGTGCAGGGTCGCAGCAGGTCTCGTGCAAAAGTCCAGGGATAATTGATTAGGCAGTGTCGGCGGCTAGTGATAGTCGGAGCGAAGGAGTAACGAATCAATTCTTATCCGTACGATCACTTTCTACGTCTGCTTATTGTTCACGATCACGCGTATGTCGAGACGCATACCCATGGTGGTCCTTACTCTCTGAAATGAAATCCTTTGGTAATGAAATTCTTGGCAGATGAGCCTAACGACTTTTCTGCATCATAAGAAAAATTTGTGTACATGCGAAGAAGAGGATACCCATCTTTCTAAGCGAATACATTATAAGTGTCACGGACAGAATTGAATTTAACATTAGATATCAATATAGTTTATTAATTCATATTAATAAACTATAGATTACATTTTTAATTAAAATAATATTACTAAAAATTGAAATTAAATGGAGTATTTCAACATGTATATAAAGGTTAATTCGTTAGGGAAACTTGGGCAAAAAAAGCATCTCACGAAGTAAATAATTAACTTTACTTATAAATATCGAATTAATACCACGAAAGCTATAAAATTATGTCTATAACATTTGCACAATTATTTTTACAAAAAAATTATCCCAATCGAAAGGTATCAGGGCCACACCTCTATTTCAATATACACCGAATTAATTGATGAAAAAATTTTGATGCTTGTTATATAATCTTCATTTATCGCTCTTAACTTTCCTGTAAAAATTGTGCATAGCGATCGAATTTCTGCGGGCGTCTATTTAGGCCATTTCTGTTAAAATCCTAAATTCTTTATTTTATAAACTTAAGGGTACGGCCCTGAAAAAAACTAGTACTATTTAATGACTTTTCTTGATACTTTTCGATTAGGATAATTTTTTTGTAGAAATAATTGTGCAAAGGTTATTAAATAACAAAAAAACCATAGGGGAAGAAATTTTTTTTTATCAATTAATCCGGTATATGTTGAAATAAGGGTGCGGCCCAGATTTGGAGTAAGTTCTATTTTATAAAGTATAAAATTATCTTTATTCGGAGTTCTCGAACGTCTCAATATATTTTTTTGTGCTCTAGACGATGGCATAGGTTTCATCGGTTACCCAAAGGGGGGTACGAATTAGCTATACCCGTTGGCATCCTCCTTTCGTAAGTACTTATAGATTTTGTAGTTTTCTCGGTGTCTAAGGCAGGATCTGTTAGCATTGCCTTACTGATGAGTCCAGCAGACAGACCCAGGACGAAATGCATAAATAGATTTAAATAATTCTATAAAATACCCGTTTTGTCTTTTACAATACATACGAGTGTGCGTAAACACATGTGTCCTTATAGAATAATAACCTAACTAGGACCTAACGGAACAATCTAATTATTAATTAAGTTATGGCAGATAATTAAATCTTAATTAGTGGGTGTCCGTGTAGATGAATATATGTGCTCAAATAGAATGTTATGTAGAAGCTAACCAGAACTTAATAGTTCTACCTACTTTTAGATTAAATTATAGCAATCTTTAACTCGACTTGATTTGTTCAACTAAAGTTTTTGCAAGCTTGCGATGTGATTGTGTTTATGTATATGCGTGTGCGTGCGGGTGTATGTGTGTGGGTTTAGCTACAGAGAAAAATAAGTCATCATGTATATTGAAAAACGTGTTGTCACTGGGACGATTAAATGCGTTCATGCGTGATCACTTGGATACGTATGCGAAGGCGTGCGTGTGCTCTGGCATTGAAGGGTAGCAGAGATACGAAGAGAGAAGAAAGAGAGCACGAGAGCGGCGAGTTTGCTGGCGAAGTTTCGGAAAGGGTTCGCCTGGGTGCTGCTATACCGCTGCTGCTGGTTAGCGTGTGCGGTGAAATTTGAGCCGAAAGCTCAATTGCTCTCGCGCGCTCGCGTTCTCCTATACGGAGATCGATAGTCGATTAGCCTAGGAGAGAGCAAGAGGGACCCTAGCCGTGAGAGTACGTGTGTACGGAGCGCTGGAATTGACTAAGTTTTACTATTCATAATCCGTTGGCGCGCGAGCTTAGATTAAGCCTGTTTTTTCTCGACCTGCGACGCTGAATTTCGGCGGATATTGGTTTTTTATCGCGAAGAGTGGCTTAATCTGAAAGTGCTTTCTTTCGGATTAGATTTAGATGACTGCGAGCTAGAGTATTTTTCGCATACACTGTGTTATCAGTTATATCTTCGTATTAACTCTCTAGAAAATATGAGATTTAAGAAACTGCATCTAGTGTAAAGATTTACTTTTATTGATATAAGATAATTTAAAAACTAAGATATTTTGAATAGAAAATAGAAAGGTGCATGATTAATTGGAAACTTTGGATTTAAAACTTATTTATTTTGGTTGAACAACTAATACTTTAAAGTGGCACATTAATCGAATACGATTATATTTTATACGTTTTACGTCTATTGTTTAAAATACTTTGTTATTCAATAAAATCAATTTTTTATCGGTAACAACAATTGCAAGAATAATTCACCGGGATTATAACCTTTCTTAGCGATAAATATATCCTTGTAATTTTAGTTCTAAAAAAAATTCTAACAAATAAAAAGAATGAAAAAATTATTAAATTTGGAGGTGCGCAAAGATTACCGGGCAAGAATGATTAACGTAAATAAAATAAAAATTATAACTAAATTGAAAAAAAAATATAATAATTGTATTGCAATTTAGCTAGAATAAACAAAAAAAATTATAAAACTCCAGTTTTTAGAAAATACAAAAAGTGCAAAAAATATATTATAGTTCATAAAAAATATAAAAAAAATTCTTCTTAATTTAAGATGATAATGGAGTTAATTAAAATATGAGTAAATGCAATAACCTATATGTATTTTAGAGATATATGAATAAGACAAGTAAAGAAAAGATTCACTTTCTGCTCTCGGCGACTTCGTAAGCCAGACTATATAGTAAAAAATTTGTTTTTGTTAGCAATGACATTACGCAGAGCATCGTTAACATACTGAAACTTAAATGCTAGTGAAATAAGCAATCTATCAGTATCATTCTTGCTTGACTCTGATTGGTCATTTAAAATGAGCGCGAGAACCAAGTTTAGGTTAGGTTAGATATAATGCGCTAAATTTAACTAGTACTAGAGGATAAGCGATAATAGAGCTATAAACTTCTTCTGTTTCTGAAGCTGACGATCGAATCAAGTTTGAGACATCTCGCATTTTGATTAAAGTCGTTCAACGATATAATCTCGAATGGAATTTTTATATATTAGATTGTTAAAATTGTCATTTCAGCCTATATGCCATAAAAGTATAGGCTATTTATGTCCGTCTTACTAGGTAGGTCACTTGTACTCCGACTCTCCGAGTTCCAATATACCAATATACAATAAAGATAAAAAAAAGGAAAAAGAAATTATCAAATAAGGTCTTTTTCTTTGAAAAAACAAAATAATTATTAGGAACAAAAAAAGTACATAACAGAGAAGTCAATTCAATTTTTAAATGATGCTAAATAAATCGCGGTCAAATGCTTACGCTCGAAATTGTAAAGAAGCCGAGTCTACAACGCGTCATCCTAGAATCACACCAGTATCACTTAACACTTCATACCACCCTATCGCCATGCAGATTCGTACAAATTACGTTAAAACCACGTACCTTTTCCGAGCGCGGAAAAACAAGAGGCATTACCACTCGTTCACACCCCCTGCTTGCAGGAAAATCGGCCGCATGTACCTCCCGTTTGCTGTATGTGTGCGTGCGTGTGCGCGTGTGTGTGTATGTGTGTGTGTGAGTATTTGTGTGGGTATGTGTTCCGGCGTAATATGGGCTTGTTGTCGCCGGCGACGCGCTCTGCAATTAGCCTTTGTCGCGCGAGTTTGCTGAACGAACCCCTATATACGCGCACGCCCGGCCTTTGCTCTCGGCACACTTGACGCTCCCTCCCACCAACTTTTTTCCTTGCATCTCCACAGCAGCGGCGGCTCCCCCTGCTCTTTTTTCACTTTCGCTCTTTCCACTATGGCATTGTAGCTCCTTTTGTCGCTTGAATTTTTTTTCTTTTTTTTTGAGAAGTGGGAGCGTTTTTGTTATTGTGAAACACGTTAATGGTTTTTTCGTGCCGTTTGAGGTTGTAGAAGATGTATTACTTTGTAGAAATTTAGAGAAGGATAATGAAATGGTTTAAAGTTATAACTGATTGCGACAAAAATGAAATAATTGTTAATAGGGAAAATCACACAGAATATATTAAGTTTTTTTTTTAATTAAATTATTTTCAATTGTAAGTTTGATTCTAAAAAATTATGATTGACTATAATGATTTGCTTTATAGATTAAATTATATTTGATAGCTGATTTGTCAACATTGACCTTCCTGCGCAAGTTCGAAAATCAGACCTTTTTCTGAGTCATTTTAGTGAATTTGAAATATTATTTTTAAATCAACTTTTTTAAAGTACATATAATAAATTAATTTTATAATAAATAAAATTATCAAATTTTTTTATGTTGAAATATAACCTTGAAATAACCTAAAGAAATGTCTTTGGGATCAAAGTCAAGGTCACTAATTGATTTTGTGAATGAAATTCTTTTGAGAGAATATTTTGAGTTTTTGACCGATTGTGTGTGATGATTTTGTCTTTCTGCGTGTAATGCTGATTAATTTCTACATAGAAACGAGCCTACTTCAGTGATACTTCTTAAAAAAATATGATTAATGTGTAATCACAATAAGAATTATCCTTATTTTAATAATTACTTTTTATCATAATAATAACTATGAGGAGAATTCTTGTTAGAGATTATTTAATCTTGATAAATATTTAATAAATTATTTTATGCATGAAAAGTCTTTTAAAGAACATAAGTGGAATTTCTAGAAGGATTACAAGCAAACAAAGGAAACATGATTATATCATATATGGAAATATACTAGATTTGTTTAAATAATTTGAAATCCTTATAAGAAGTTTTAGAAGTCATAAAAAATTATTGTTTAATTCTAAATAATAAAATACACAGTTGGCTGAATTTGGCATTTGAATTTTTTATTTTTCAGTCGTATTAAAACTTTCGTCATTTTAAAGAATACATTTTTCTAAATAAATTACAGATTTGTTGTTTCAAATTTCATTTTTCAAGTAATCTGTAGTATCTTAAAATCAAAACTCAATAAATCATTCTGATATTATATATTGCATGTTCCTTACTTCACCTCGTTATTTTTTTTCTTTTTTTTTTTCATTCCTTCTCTTTGTTCGCGATTTCGACTTTTATCATTCCTGGATTTTACTCGTTTTTGTACCATCTCGTTTCCTTTGCTCGTCGACTTTTTCCGTGACACGTAAAAATAATTATCATCTTTGCAAGTGCTCGCACTTTGCGGACACGTTGGATAGATATATGCACGCAAGCTTTTATAAAGAACATAACCGCTCCTAGCGCTATGGATGAGATTTTTCCTTTATCCACTAATACGTGCACAGATGTCATTTGTTTTTTCCACCACACTTTTATAGCTTTCAATACAAAAGCAACGAGATTGGTTTCGATTATGTATGTTTTTTATACCCGTTATGCGCATCGTTCGTTCTCAAACGTAAAATTATATCGCAGACAATTAAACCGAGAAGTACTAGCACAAAAATCTGGTGTATTTCAGTTTAATCACGGTGAATAAAAATCAATGTCTTGCGCTGACAGTTCTCGCCGAATAAGTCAAAGTCCTCTTCAAATCCTATTAAAAATTAACGAAGGTTCTATGGTGCATATAGAGTAATTCCTCAAAGACGTTTATTAAAAAATTAGTTTTTTAGCAAAATCCTATAATTATATAACTTTAAAGTTTACATTTTTGACGTGGCAGGTGTAAACAAAATGCCTATAGAAATCAAACTAAATAGCTTTACATAATATTATATATAAAACTCAAAATTATATAACTGTGATTTGAAACACCATTTTCATTCCATTAATTTTAACCTTTAGAGGGCCGGGATTTGAGATGGCATATCCTCCATAGAAAAGTGGTAAAAAAGGTATCTTATAT